>OZ024904.1:8273252-8575752 GCA_964017125.1 Flabesymbios commensalis
TGCCAGAGCAGGGTTCGAGCCCACGATCTACGACTTTCCAAACAGTACAGGCAGTGTTAACCACTGCACCAGGGCCACCGCACTCACTCTATCACAATAGGGCGGGGGCCCTAGGGTAGTGGTTAGCACCGCTGCCTTTCACGCCAGAGTTCGGGGTTCTGTTCCCGGTCTCGGCGGTTTGAAAGAAACAAAAATTGTTTCTTCCCCATCCACGTGTGAAAGTCAGTATTGTGGGGAGCCTCCGTGACCGAGAGGTAGCGTGCTCGGCCTCAGACCGCCAGGACTCGAATTTCGAATCCTGTGTCTGGAGGACAGTGTCATCTCAATCATTTTTCACCATCCTCAGGAGGTTCTCCTGGCCCAGTTTAGCCTATATGTGCACAAAGGTGGCCTAAAACCCGATTCATTTCATTTCTATCACAATAAGCACGAACAGTTGACAAAATGGTGCATTAATATTGGGTCAGTCACAGATAGTGGATCAACACTGGGCCAATATTGACGTTTGGTGTTTGGTATCAGGTAGATATGGAGCAGTAATCATTGCGTGTAACGATACGTGACTGTAAAAGCCTGTAATGAACATACATATTTTTTTTTACAACGTACTTTTATATAATATTTATATATAGTTTTAAATATATAGTTTTAAACTGATCGGTTGCTAGACATCCTTTGCATACATCGACAACGTAATCAGCCCCTAAAACTCAGAATGATGACCAGAAAACATATTTTATTGTACATTTATGTCATTTTTTATATTGATTTATATTGTACATAATGTCAGTTGATTGTATGCATCAAGCCTAATTAATAAAATAATCAGCTATTATCCACTAAGAATGGCATCGACAACGTAATCAGCCCCTAAAACTCAGAATGATGACCAGAAAACATATTTTATTGTACATTTATGTCATTTTTTATATTGATTTATATTGTACATAATGTCAGTTGATTGTATGCATCAAGCCTAATTAATAAAATAATCAGCTATTATCCACTAAGAATGGCATCGACAACGTAATCAGCCGCTAAAACTCAGAATGATGACCAGAAAACATATTTTATTGTACATTTATGTCATTTTTTATATTGTTTTATATTGTACATAATGTCAGTTGATTGTATGCATCAAGCCTAATTAATAAAATAATCAGCTATTATCCACTAAGAATGGCATCGACAACGTAATCAGCCGCTAAAACTCAGAATGATGACCAGAAAACATATTTTATTGTACATTTATGTCATTTTTTATCTTGTTTTATATTGTACATAATGTCAGTTGATTGTAGGCATCAAGCCTAATTATGTATATATATATATATATATATATATATATATATATATATATATATATATATATATATATATATATATATATATATTATGAATATGTATATATATATTGGAGCCTAGCAGGACAAGGGTTAATGCTGATCCACCGTTCGCGTCGCTGGTCCCAATACTAAACCAAAATGGGATTAACCCCTCCCTTAAAGCGCTGAATTTTTTAATGAAAATTATGGAAACCAAAGGGTTTTTTCAATTTGAAATCATCATAAATGTCTTAGTTAGCTCTTTCTGATTCATTTGAATACCTGTGTCATGGGTCTAGGATCATTAGAAAATATTTTTATTCTTACAGCGCGGGGATCGACTTTAGACGTCTGACGTCTACAGACGTCAGATTCTGACGCCTAAAGTCGATCCCCGCGCTGTAAAGGTTAAAGGGCTAATTCTTGTTATTTAAATTTTCACTCACTTAAAGTTGTTCAGTTGATCTGCACGAGCTGGAGTCTTCTTTGCAGTGTACATGTATAAATATATATAGTCTGGGGGCCAGAATAGCCCCCCATGCACCCCCCTCAGGATTCAACGAGACCTATTTTTTTCTCATCTGTGTAACACAGAGGGAAGATTTAGAGATGTTCCCAAGAAAAAAAATGGCACTGAGTATGTTTTAAACTTATTTAAAAGAACCGGCGACGGATTATTAAAAATACCGTTTTTGTGACCATATAATAACTGTACGTTGTGACACAACTGTTTTCTTTTCCACTCCAAAATTAACTAAAACTGTCAAGTTAGGTTAAATTTCTATCAAGCCAAGGCAAGTCTTTACAACCATCAGCATTTTATTTATTTTTAGTAATAATACACCCTTTAGGTACCAGACGATTATTGATGAATTAATTTTGAAATGTTTTTTTTTTCCTGTCGTAAACGTGGGCCATGATTATTCTACAATTATATTATTATAGTATGACATTAAATACCATATTTCGTCATTGTCACATAATTAAATAGCATATGGCCAATCATGGCATCTTGCCATAATACCAACAAAGCTAGCCAATGAAGGTGTAAGCACATAAATATTCTGAGATGTCTGACGTATCTTGCCTTTGAAATAATGTATGAATAAACCTAGCAGATATATAGACTGTGTCACGTTATGACATGACTATTATAGCGTTACTTAATGCCATTATAAAAAATTATGGTATCAAAATATTTTTGAGACACAATATTATAGATACATAATATTACGATAGATTGCCACTATATCGGGCAATTATTCATTGCAACAATGACAATTGTCGAATGGAACACTAGAGTGTCAGGTTGTTAATATCTGACTAGTACAACTATGTTGCACTATGATGTAACGATATGACATCAGAGTTCCTGTATCTGACGTTATAATGTCCCTATGTGACAGAGTAATATCAACACATTATAGCTCTATAATTTCAGAATATGGACAAAACTAACGAATCAATTCTAACCGATGGAATATTTCATAGCATTTTTTTCATAGTATATTACATATTAGTGATTAGAGGGTTTCAGGTATGTTCAATTTTGCGTCCACCATCTTGGAATCTGTCGTAAAATGACTTGAAATATTTCCAATGGCTTTCGTTGAACATTAGATTGTAAAATCAGACACCAAAACTGCAAACCATATGCAATTATGCATTACAGGAGTATTCATTGATTTCACGGCGGCCATTTAAGAAAAATCAAGCATTAATATTATAAACTGATTGTCAATTTTGCAGCGACCATTTTGGATTCCTTCATAAATATTATTTTCTAGCTTTGTAATGGTTTCATTTGACATTAAAATGTGATATTATACAGCAAAACAGTGTTTATGAGATGATATATAAGGCAACTCGTAAAACCGTATACATTTCAATTCGCGTAGTGCATTTCAGGATAATTTATTGATTACGACTACATTGAGACCATTTTGAATCGGCGATAGTGATTAATAACTCCATAAATCGAGCAATAATCAATTTATTTCGACTTAAGGTTGGTCCCCCGAACCAAATGATACTGCTAATGAAGGTTTTCCTACAAAATAGACCCGTGCTCATAAAATATTTTCAAAAAAATTGATATTTTGATTTTTTTCTTGTCAACTTTGCGGCGGCCATCTTGGATTCTATCGTAAATATAATATTCTATTATTTGAAAATACATTAAAGAACATTAAAATGTAAGATTAAGCACCAAAACCGTGTTTGTGAGATAATTATAAAGCAAACCATGTTGAATGATGCATTTCAGGACAATTCGTTGTTTTTATGGCGGCCATATAATGAATATTACTTAAAAAATCAAGCATTAATAACCTAAATTGGACTAAGGGATGTTTCTGAACCGAATGATACCGATCATAGCGACTTTTGTACACAGAATAATCTCTTGTCAAGAACTATTTTCGAAAAATGTAAAATTAAAAAAAAATTGAAAAAATGTATTTTTCGACATAACAACACAATCCAAAATAGCTCCCCAAGGTAGAATAATATAGTAAAATTATATTAACTTTTACTATTCTGTCTCCATGAATATATGGCCTAATGCACAGAGTAGTCCAAATCCACCATTATTTCACTTAAATGTAACAATATTGTGATAGAGTGAGCTATACGCTAAAATCCAGTTTACAGAGAAAAATATTTGAAAAATTAGCGTTATTTTATATTTGCTTAGAAAAATGTGTTAGTGCCACTATTTTTTCTGGGAACATCCCTAAATCCTCTGACTATATGCCTAAGATGCCGAATAAAGTAGTTTCGGTGGATCCTGAAGGGGGTGCATGGTGGGCCTATCTGGCCCCCCGCCTAATATATTGTTGGAGTCGTGACTCGTATAATACAACAATCCCACTAAAAACATCTCTCTAAAGTTCCCTCTAAGTTTTTCACAAACGAAATTGTTTTGAGAAATGCTGTTTAAAGATTTATTTTCAAAGTGGCAGATACAACCCTTTGTTACCAAGGTGACGATGCGTAATAATTTAATATTTAGCTTAAGATCGACAACGCTGAAATATGTTTGTATAAACCATGGAGACAGAAGACTTTTTTTCCATTTTGAAATTATAATAAATGGCCTAATTTGCTCTTTCCGCTTTATTTGAAAATATATGTTATGGGTCTACCGCCATTATAAATATTTTACTCTTTCAGTGCGGGGATCGACTGTAGACGTCAGATTCTGACGTCTATAGTCGACTCGTCATATAGTCGTCAGAATCTGAAAGGGTTAATGCGCTACGTCATATAAATTATATCTATTATATCTATCACCCACTTGAAGTCGTGTCTCCCTACCGCGACCCACAACTTCAAGTGGGTAAAAATTACTCACATTTGTTTAATTTGAGACCAAACATGTCCAAATCTAGATATTTAAACCCTTTAAACGCCAAATTATTTAATCCGAAAATTATTCAGATTTGAAAAAAATGTTTTCAAATATTGCTGATTGCTGTCACATTTTATCTTTAACTTGTTAAAAACGTGGAACCTAATGTGCTAAGAAAAAATGAAAACCCGAATATATGCGGCACTGGAGGTTAGAGGGTTAAACACACATTTCGTTCCCAATAACAGTGATTTAATCAATGTATTAACCTTTCAAACTCCATACCCGTATATATCTGGGCTAAAACACGGGAAAAGAGAGAAACCCTGTCGTTTTTCACAAAAATAACCTCCAGTGGGAAGGGTGACCATCTACAGTGCGGGGATCAACTTTGGTCGTCATAATCTGACAACCGGACCAAATGAGCCATCGGGTCGGCGTTACCAGGGTGATTACTGTGAGCAAACTTTAGGGCAAGAACAACATGCCGACTCAGTGATTCTGTTATATTGGGCCATCGTCTGCGACGCTGACACGACAATTCACGAGTATCAGGTCAGCGTACGTGTTTGTTTTTTAAATCAAAGAGACCAAATGTTTTTTCCAATTTGAAATCGTCATAAATGTCCTAGTTAGCTCTTTCCGCTCCATTGGAATACCTATGTTATTGGTCTACGGCCATTATAAATTCTTGATTCTTTATTGCGGGGATCGAAACTTGGACAACAGATTCTGACATCAGATTTTGACGTCAGTCGTCGCACTGAGAGATTTAAACCAGAACCGTACGTAAACCTGAGCTTGTGTGTAATTGACGTAACTGTCAACACAGAATGAAAGGCTCACGTAATACATGGAGCCCCACCCCCCTCAGTAACACGACATGCTTATTTTAATGGTGGGCCATTGTACGCGACGCTGGCCCACCATTAAAACAGGAACGGGGGAGGGGGGTCACACGATGAGCACACAACCCACTCAACCACAGTCATATTTCACCAATCAGTATTGATCAGAGTTTGCATAACAGAAGAGGGTCACATTGACCCCTGAAGAGGGTCACATTGACCCCTGAAGAGGGTCACATGGAATCTACTCACTTCCTGGTTTGTTTAACCCTTTAGCCTCCAAAACCTTCACGTACACCATATACCCAGAATCAAATCACATTAAAAATATTCAGAATGAATTTCACTGATTTCGCACACAATTCTCAACCAATTTTCATGAAATTGGTCGCCGAATTACCAGAAAATATTGTTTGTAAAATGTGATAGAAATGAGATGAGAATTAACTGAGAAATCATGACTGTGATATAAAGAATAGTCATATTTTTGTGTTGTTTCAACACCTTGTGGCCAATTGTAAAAGTGAAATATATCCTTAATCCGCGTCATTGGTAATTACCCTTACATTGACACTTTAACCCTCACAACGCTGAAATATTATTATATAAACCATGGAGATCAAAGGATTTTTTTCAATTTGAAATCAGCACAAATCGTCGCCTCGGAGCTAAAGGATCCTATCTGACACTCGTCAGAGTGGCAGATAGGATCCTTCAGCTCCGAGGCGACGAAATGTCTTAGCTAGTTCTTCCCGTTTCATTTGAAGGCCTATGTTATGGATCTATATACGGCAATTATACATGTTTTATTTATTTCTGTGCGGAGACCGTCTTAAAACGTCAGACGTGAGATTCTGACGTCTGTAGACATCATATTTTGACGTATAAAGGCAGTCCTCGCACCCTAAGGGTTAAGCTCCAAACACGACGTTTTTAATCTGGTTTATCAGCCGATAAAATTAGCCGATTTAATTAAGTGTGTTTCAATTTCGATTATTTTTCAGACACTTGATGTTGTGGGTCGCGGTAGCGAGACAGAAATTTATCTGGGTGGAAATTTAAATTTGATAACTTATCGTTTTTGCGGATTAAGCTACGTTCACATATGCACGGATACGAATACGAGCACGGTCAGTTTTAATCTTATGTTGTTTGGTGGATCTCGTATTCGTGTCTGTGTATATGTGAACATATAAAATACCATGGGAGGCATTTCGAATGGTTTAACTTTTAAAATAATGCATATAAATTTACAAAATGTGTATGGATATTGGGATTCTGTTCAAATATTACGTTTGCAATATTGCATAAAAAATTGGTTGATAATCAGGATAATTGACGGAGAAATCAACGAAAAACATGTGGTAATAGTGAGTTGGCTTGGTTCTGGCCTAGGGTAAAGAAAGTTTTCAGGGGGACAAACTTCTGCTTTGGTGCATTGTGAGGGGACACAGGGTTAAATCTACACAGGAGCAAATAGTCCACGGTCCGTGTGATTATAAATAAGATTTGACCTCAGACAAATACAGTGATTTTATATTGCAAAACTAATCAATTATATTCCACGAAATATAGACCTAACAAACAAAAGAATACAAATACAGTGTTTAGACCCTCTGGCTATCGGGCAGATCAAGAGCAAGATTTGTATTAATAAAGCTATTTGAATATTATCCCAGCTCGGAATTTAACCCCGTCAGAGCGGGCACCGACTTTAAACGTCAGAATCTGACTACAATTTACCTCAGCAAACTCGTAAAATCATTTTTAATTTCACACACCATTGCTACAATTATTACAATACAATTTAAAGGGACATGCCCAGGTCTAAAATCATAAAAAAAATCGGTGATTTTATTTTGGCTTCTTAATATGACCAAATGATGATGTAAACATGTCCATAGACTAGAACTGGTCAAGTTGTTTTAATTTTTGTGCTGCGCACTTACCAGTTAGGCTAGATACAGAGACGAAATTCCCGTATTACTTATTTTTGACATGGTTGTCAATAATTTCGTCTCTATATCTATCCTAACTGGTGAATGCGCAGCACAAAAATTAAAAAAACTCTTGCAGTTCTAGTCTATGGACATGTTTACATCTTGTGGTCATATTATTAAGCTAAAATAAAATCACCGATTTTTTGATGATTTTAGACCTGGGCATGTCCCTTTAACATTTTAAAATATTGTTTTTTTTCTATCAATAAATATTCACTTTTATAAATGCCTTTGGAATGTTTAATTGTATTGTTATGCTGCGTTTGACTAGTGCAGACATTAATAAATCAATATATTATTATAGTAAATAATTCAAATATCATATCAATACAATATATAGATCATTCGGTAACACACTATCACAATATTAATGATAACATATCAAATAAACCATATAGTCGTTTTTATTCCGTATTATTAACCGACCAAATCAATGTTAGTGGTAATTAAATGTGTGTTTGAATATCGACATTTGCAAAGGTTTTGTAACAAATTACTAAAACAAAATAAGTAATTTTCAGCCCCTTGAAGTTGTGGGTCGCGCTGGATATTGTCGTGTTTATCCTTTCTCATTAGCATAATAGAAAATAAAATGTATGTATAGTCTTGATGTGCCTAATTCGTCCCCTTAGATATGAAAGGGTGTATCTGCCACTTTACAAAGTGGCAGATACACCCTTTCATATCTAAGGGGTCGAATTGTTATCTATTTATCCTAATTATTATCTATCAGGTTATTCTGAGCCTAAAGCGTGTGTCCGCTAGACTATATTATTTAAATATAATATAATATTCACCCACTTGAAGTTGTGTCTCGCTACCGCGATCCACAACTTCAAGAGGGTAAAAATTACTCATATTTGTTTAATTTTAGACAAGAACATTTAGAAATCGTGATATTTAAACACACACTTCGTTTCCAATAACTCTGTGTTTGAATCATATTATCGATCACCCATTAACTATCACACTAATACAACAAACACTACAAACACACAAAACATTATCAATTATATTATTATGGTTCTGTCCATTTGCATTTTGCATTTTCACTTTATGTTCAACCTTTCAGCCAACACGGTCATGTCTAATATTGATTAAGTGCTCGTTTAATGTTTTTAATGGCTACGGAGTTCAAACAACTTTAACTAACGGTGCAAAATGTGATGGATCGTACACCTGACTCAGCCACGACAAGCCATGTAGTCAGCCCCAAAGAAAATCTGTACCTACAAAACAAGATCAGGTGTTGTAAGCTTAACATGTTTACAGCGAGGGGGAAATATTGATGACTTTTGTACCGACGTTTTTACAAATGTAACAGAAACTACGCAGACTGGGTGACTACTATAACAAAGCCCTTATAATTATAACGCGATTACTTCTTTGCCGTGTGCAAAAATAGCAAGCTAATAATGTTTAGTTTGTACATAGGAGTACTTCTATGCTTTGTATAAATGTAATTTAATTCTTTTATCGCTAGACCCGTATATATAAAAAGCGATCAGTTCATGACAAATTCAATATTGAAGGTGTCTTTTGTCATACATATTAATATGTTTCGTTCATTTAAAGCTGGGTATTGCGTCAGCAATTCCAGCTTTAAATGACGAAAAATAGAAAAAAACAATTCAGCAGGACAAGGGACAATTTTAAGATAAATAATTAAATAAAATTACTTACATCATCTATGTGGCCCTGAAAGAATTCGTCATCTTGCCAGGATTTTCCTGAAGCTCCAATCTGTACACCACAATTCTTGGATTTCACGCATCCTGTAGTGAAACAAAATAGTCCATCAGTATTCAACAGACGGTGGTCGATTACTGTCGACAACAATAATATTGACATGTCAAAGATACTCCTTTTGTTATGTTCAGTTTACACGAGCGCATATCAAACGCTGTTCGAGTGTACGAGAACATCCGAGGGGAACAATTTCACTATTCACGGTCTTTTAAAGCGCTGTATAATTAGGCCCGGCCGTAGGTCGGTAGCCTATTAAGTTTATTTTGCCTGAGTGTGTCCTATTTAGGGGAAAGAGGGGTTCTGTCATCTTCCTGGCAGCAAGTCTTGACACAGCGAGGCCGTCAGGCCAAGCCTTGCTGAATTAGCCATACCATCCACCTATTGGGAAGGGGAGGAAGATTTAGATATTGAATATTCATTAGTTTTTCAAAAAAATGTCTTTTTAATGTTGGCCCGCTGTCTGCGACGTTGGCTCACCATTAATCCAACCCTCACGCACGTTTCGGTGAGATGTGGTGGTCTGTGTCTGAGACGTTTACTGTGAGCTACCCGGCCAGCAGACATGTGTTGTTTAATGTAGGGCCGGTGTCGTAGACAGTGGCCCCACAATAAAACAACACTCATGCCAGAGGTCAAAATTGGGTCAAACAGAAAAAATATTTTTAGAAAGTCCCCACTCCAATAGGCGGATTCAACCCTGTTTCAGCAAGGTCGGTCTACGACCTCAGGAATAGCCAGCCTTGCAGAGGAAGATGGGTTCTGTGTGTGGGAAACGGTTGACATTCCTGTACACCAGTCCTCATGAACATGTCCAATATAACGTTTGAGGTCTCTAGGTTAAAGGCCCCATGTAGTCCCCAGACCTACTCTGCACAATGTGATATTTCATACTATTTTAGATGACTTTTTAAATACTAGAGTGCTCAGCTCTGATTTTTAAACCACTGGGAGCTTAACCAGGGGTCTGGCCGGACGAATGGTTGCCAACTGGTGGCTTCGTCACTCTCAGACCAGGCACATCTGATCCATCATTTCAGTCATTTTTTTTCAAACCATTGGAAATACAATGACAGCGTATTTAAAGTATTATCATAACCCTAATCACACATAATACATATTTTACTTTACCTTCGTACAACTTGATGGTATAATAATGACATTATTAGCCGTGAAAACACGTTTAAATTCGAAAAACCCGTGTTTCTGTAAGATGTTGTGGCCAGCGTCTCCCATTCGTGACCCGTTGAATTCTGAGTAGACCAGATCAAATAATTTTAATGAGGCCCCGGTTTGTTCCCTTCGGGAACAACAGAGGAAGTGGGCGGCATCACGGCATCTGCGCTGAAAAAACAGCTCCGATACCAGCGTGTCACATATAGCATGATGATTAGTATCTATTATGAAAAAATAAACACGTGTGTGATGGTCTCGCACAAGTAATTACAATCCAATTCCGGAATCCCATAGACTTGCATGTATTATGGCCCACACGCCACTATGTTGATTGAAGTCCCAATAGCGATTTTGGCAAATTGTGGACGGACAGACGACGGACAACGCGCCATGACAAAAGCTCATCTGACCTTTGACCGAATGAGCTAAAATGAGAGGCTGTGATTTCTTATGTTGGTGGCAATTTACCTGAAACTGAAAGATGTAAGTTTTTTCTACGTAAAACAAAGAATTGTCTGAATATAGGATCTTCTGAATATATCTGAATATAGGACCTTCTGAACATAGAACCTTCTGAATATAGGACCTTTTGAACAATTTTTTTCTGAACACAGGACTTTCTGAATATAGGACCTTCTGGATATAGGACCTTCTGAACATTGAACCTTCTGAACATAGGACCTTCTGAATATAGAACCTTCTGAACATAGAACCTTTTAAACAAATATTTTCTGAACATAGAGCCTTCTGAACATAGGACCTTCTGAGCATAGGGCAGTCACCGGCGTTTTCGTATCCTTTCGCATGTGCATGCTTATGTATGGCGGCTGGTTTGATCGAACCTTGCGTTTTTTCATAGCAGCATGCTGGTCAATGGTTGATTTAAAATTGTTAGTAAACAATATCCATCCATGCTCTGGGTCTTCTAGAGTAAGACAAGACCTCAGATTACTACCTGCGACACTTTCCAGAAATAGTGTTTTATTGATTTTTTTTTGTGATCTATACTCAATAAATTTGTTTTGCATGCGTGGGACATGACAGCGCATTATCAGGCCCGTAGCCAGGGGGGGGGGGGGGTCGGATGAGTCGTACGACCCCCCCCCCCCCTGACGGCTGAAGGTCCACATTTTGGCCATACATCTAGTACAAGAGGAATGAACCCATATTTGGCTTTGAGTTGACACTTAAATTCCTAGAGATAAAAAATATATCACGGGAAAGGTCTAAGTCTCTAGTTTATGGTGGCGTATATCGTTTTTGCCGTACGTGGTCGATATTTTTTCAAAAGTACGTTTGTGACGTCATGTCGCTATGGCAATGACGTCATTTTATGAACCAAATTGACCAGACAAACTGCGAAATAGGGGTCATGTTTAAGTCACTGTTCTATATATTCATTATGTCGTAAATTCATATGTAATGATCTAAATAGCAGTGGTGTGAACAGAAGTGGGTTCTATTTTATTATGGCATCCAAAATTTCTAAGGGGTACTGTCGACGTCATGCCCCCATGAACAACTTGATCAGGTTGTTTTGCCAGTTAAAGTTATTATATGGTCGCGGGCACGAGATTTCACCTGTGTAGAATGTCATCTATACAATTTGAAGGCGGCGGTAATATTTATTTGTAAAAGTAAATCACATTAGAAATAGTTCATGTATTTGAATCTGCAAGAAATAATAACCGGCGTGTATCTCTTCTGTGAAAAATGCATTTATTAATGATATTAAATATTCATCTGTTTATTCAGCTCATACGAAAATTTTATTTTATCTTGCATTAAAAATAATAAAATTGAGTAAGATTTTCCTAGCACTCGCTGCACGATGATAATTGACTTTATTTTATCATTCTTTATGTCAGAATTTGTACGTAGGTATAATTTTATAGGCCTATGTTCACATCCTGGTTGGACCATTTTACGGATATCTGGTCCAACATTAAAACAACATTAAACCAACAGTAAACCAGTATAGTTATGTTTGCTGGAAGAAAAAATAATAATAATGATAAGAAGAAAAAATAATGGGTTTATTTTTCTAGAGGTTGGCAGCCCTACATATATTTTTGGCTACCTCTACAGTTAAAACTAATAATTATGTCATTATACCTGAAGATGACGCAAAACTAGATGACCAGGCGTCATGCTTGAGAGGTTGGAATTCGTGTTTGGCCGTATTCAACTGAACTGCCGTAACACCTGGTTCAGAAATACTTTTTATGTGATAAAATATACAGACAGATTTTATATATGTAGCAAAAGCAGCGAAATAAGCAAAGATATGGTAGCAGGAAGTCCTTGCGCTACCACTAACTAGGCTCTTCTCAAAACCGCACTCATTTTTTTTGCTAGGTCGCTCAGGGGAGAGTGGGCAAGAGGTTATTATGGCCCAAATAAAAAATACGTCAGTTTCACATGGCTTTTCTATTTATTTATTTATTTATTCAAACATATTTATACAGGGTAAAATCATTATTAGCCTTTGGCTATTTTGCATATGTGCCCTGTTTTATGACAAGTATTTGCATGAAAAGTGAAAACACATATTTAAACAATAATTATCACATTATGTACAATAGTTACAATAACGAAAATAAAAGGTACTTTAGACATTTTAGATCATAATCCGATGATATATGCCTTTGCGTTAATTGAATAGGTTTACAAATGTATATGTACATTTATAGCAAAGTGTAAAGAAAAGAAAACACAAATGTCCCCATACTAAAACTCCAACAAAAACCTACAAAAATTGGAGAAAGCGATAAGACATGTACAGTTATTGCAGCCCTAACTATGATTGAGTAATGGTTTGATTATTAGCCATATATAGTTTAAGGTTATATTTGAAAACAGAAAATGTCTTTTTATTTCTTATTTCTGAAGGTAGCTTATTCCAAAGTCTAGACCCATTCACACTTAAAGATGATTTATATAAAGAATTATTACACCTGGGCTGCTGTAGAGTATTACTTGTTGCATTACGTGTTGAAACAGTATGCTATTCAGAAACGGAGGAAAAAAGATCAGATAAGTAATAAGGAGCTAGATTATTTAGAGATTTATAAGTGAGACAACATGATAAAAAACAATATCTTTCTTTAACATTCTGCCACCCTAGACCTCTCACAATATCTATACCACGAATGTTCCAGTCACAGTTTTGTGCAAGAAGTCGTGCTGCTCTATTTTGTAATTTTTGTATTTTACATAAATATTTTTGTGCAGCAGAGCCCCAGACAGTGATACAATAATCAATAATACTCTGAAATATACCGTAGTAAACACAATTAATATCATCCGTTGGGAGAATTTGTTTCAACCTTCTTAAGATATAAAGTTGCGAAGACAATTTCTTACACAATCCATCTATATGGTTAGACCAGGATAATTTACTATCTATTTCTACACCAAGATATTTAGCGGACTTCACAAAGGGTAACTTAACACCATTTATAAAAATATCTAATCTGTCTACTATATTTTTGTTAGATATAATTAGTACATTACACTTGTTTATGTTTAAAGTTAACTTATTTTGTCCAAACCATTTAATAGCTTCATTTACAGCATTCTGAAGTAGTTGCTGTATTTTTGTTATAGATTTATCACTAACACCTATCATAGTATCATCAGCAAAAATATTACAGAAGGCATTAGATAGACATGAGGGAAAATCATTAATAAAAATAGTAAAAAGCAGAGGACCAAGTATAGATCCCTGTGGAACACCTTTGTCAATGAGTTTTGTATTAGACATTTTACCATTTATGGTAACAACTTGAGTTCGTTCATTGAGATAATTTGTAAACCATTATAATTCAGTGCCATTAAGGCCATATTTGCTTAATTTTTTTAAAAGTAATTTGTGATCAATTGTGTCAAAACATTTAGCAAGATCAAACATAAAAATACCATTGATTTCATTTTCGTTAATATTGTCAAGCACATATTCAATCACATTATGCAAAGACGTCTGGGTTGAATGGAGTTTCATGAAAGCTGACTGGGAATGTGTAATGAAAGAGTGAGATTGTAAATATTCTCTCAATTGAGAGTCAACTAATTTTTCAAATAATTTTGGAATATGCCCAATTACAAAAATTGGTCGAAAGTTGTTAGGGTCTTGTTTAGAGCCTTTGTTTTTGTAAACTGGAGTAACTTGAGCTTTCTTCCATTCATTTCGAATTTCTCCATTATAAAGTGACATATTAAATAAGATTGTTAGACTGCTACAGATAATCTCACTGCTAAGTTTGAGAATACAAGAATCATAGCTTAGAATATCAACGTTGGTTTCAGATGGCAATTTGTTTATAAATGCTAGAACATCTTCTTCAAGAAGGCTTTTAAATTTAAAGTTATAAATACTCGACTTATTTCTCCATATTAGTTCATCATTTTCACTAAATTTACTACACAGTTTATTTCCAACGGACGCAAAGTGTTCATTCCACGCATCAGGTGACAGATCTGATGTTATGGAACTTTTTCTATTTTTTCCCAGGGATTGGTTTACTGCTCTCCAAACGTCACCGGATTTATTGGCTGTGATTGTTTTCTTATAATAGGATCGTTGCGAGTTTCGAATTGTTGAGATGACCAAATTTCTCAGTTTTTTATATTCATTCATTTTGTCAGAAGAGCTAATGCGGCCATGCCATGCGGTGAGTATAATCACGTTTATATATAAAGGCTAAAATTTCGTTGGTCATCCATGGATTTGACCTATCTTTGACTCTAATTTCTTTAATTTTGACATGTTTGCTAACCACTGTATTAAATGCATTTGACCAATCTCTCCAGGCATCAGATGTTGATTTAGCATCAATAACACCACTATATAGTCCAATATCCATTAAATCGCGAATAAAATCATTTATATTTATTCCATTGTAACCTTTTTTGTGAATAAGTTTTGGAGGAGAAGCTTGGCGCCTAAATTTCAGAGTTGTAAATATAAAGTAATGATCACTAAGAGTATATTTCAGTATCCCGTGATCCAAGTGGTTGTGAGGCATCGTGGTATATATATGATCAATGACTGACTGAGATGATTGTGTAACACGAGTAGGTTCAACTATCAATTAATTGCAACAAAGAAGTGTTTCTATAAAGTGAGCTTGATTTTCACATAAATGTTCGTCTAAGATGTAGTTAATGTTCAAGTCACCAAGGATAACAATTTCCTTATTCTTTGCTAAAACATTTTCAAAATTATTTAACATGCATTGGTAATAGTTCTCATCGTCCGCTTTGGGGTTATATACACATGATACATAAAAAGAAGGGGAAGATTTATTATCAATCCTAACCCAGACCACTTCAGTATTATTAAAATTGGTGAGATCTGGACAATATGTATGAGGTAAAGTCTCCTTTATATATATTAAAACACCCCCACCATGACTCGGTCTATCCTTTCTATATACATTAAAACCAGGTATATTTACAAGCTCATTCGGTATTTTGTCCGATAACCATGTTTCAGATATAGCTAGAATGTCAAAACTATTCTGATGTATTAAAATCTTAATTTCATCTATTTTTTTCAATAAGCTTCGTATGTTCAAATGTCCAATTTTCACTCCTTTGTTTTGTTTTCGATTATATATTTCAGTCTTGGTGTTGCAGTGTTTCATTTTTATATTATTTGTGTCACTATTGTCTATTTTGTTATCATCCATGTAAGTTTTTCTACTAGAAGGTTGTTTAACATTTGACGGCATTAGGCCTATGTCCTGATTTCCTTTTTCCTCCTGTAGTGTTCAGTAGCATTCACATTTAAATTGCCAGCAGTGGTCACATTGACGGTTATTGGTGTCATGTCTAGTGTTTTTACGAGTGTTGGTGTCATATCCGTGTTGATCTTTTCTGGGATGATATGCGTCACTTCTTTGCTGGTGCCTCTGTCTTAGTATCTGGTGGTCTTCTCTGTTCTGGCTACTTCTGTGATGGTAGGAATCATGTCTGTAATAGTGGTTTTGTCGTTCATCTTTCTGGGAATGACATGTTTTAATCCATTGTATTCTCTCTCTTTGGTTTGGTTTACATCAGAGCGCCTGTAGTTACTGGCATATCTAGTCTGTCTTGGTCTACCTCTTGATCTGTACAGCGACACACATTTTTCAGTTGTTTTGAGCTTCAGATTTACTGCTAATTTATTACTGGGTTGCCAGGTCAGATGTACTCTATCTCTCATCAATAGGGAGTCGTTTACCGTCTTGTCAGCCAGCTTGAAGAAATTGTCATTGTTGACAAATCTGCAGCTATGTGTGTCGCACAGATTTTTTAAGGCTGTATTGGTCAGTTCAATTTTTCTTTGGACGTCTACAGTATCAAGTCGTGGGCAGATACTGGACATAGTCACTCTTCCCTGGCACATAGATTTTGCTTTCTTGATGAGTTTATCATAATTTTTGCTTATGTCCGAGATCAATCTGTCTGAGTAGCAGTCATTTCCTCCAACAACTACAGTGATGGTTTCAAACTCAGAGTCCATTCTGCCGAGCTTCCCGCTAAGTTTTATATTGAAAGAGAGCAGACTGATGGTTAAAATAATATATAGGGTTATTTACATTTCTCCACTTTAAGTGCAAAACACACCAACGCGAACGTAAGCGCGATTAGGCACGTGACGAGTGACGCGACGACTGACGCGAAAATTACATGACTGTCCACACACCAACGCGACGACCAACGCGACATGTGAGGCGCGACAGCCGGCGGGCGGGGGCCCCAGGGTAGTGGTTAGCACCGCTGCCTTTCACGCTTCGGGTTCGGGGTTCGGTTCCCGGTCTCGGCGGTTTGAAAGAAACAAAAATGTTTCTCCCCCATCCACGTGTAAAACTCAGTATTGTGGGGAGCCTACGTGACCGAGAGGTAGCGTGCTCGGGCTCGAATTTCGAATCCTGTGTCTGGAGGACAGTGTCATCTCATTCATCTCACCATCCTCAGGAGGGTCTCCTGGCCCAGTTTTGCCTATATGTGGACAAAGGTGGCCTAAAGCCCGATTCATTCCATTGCGACAACTGGCGTGACGAAAATGTAACAGTTTTGAAAATGGTCGCGATGCCTATCGCGCTCGCGTACGTCGTCGCGCTGGTACGTTTCGGCAATGATCAAATAATGTGTTTGAAAACTGACGCGACGTCATTTAAAGCTGACAATCACGTCACCAATTCCAGCTATATAGAAATGATTGTATGTATGTGTGATACAGTAAATGATGGGAAAATATCACATTATAAAATGATGTAGCAGGTAATTTATAAGATAAAGGTTAGATGTAATACAGTAAAATACTGTGACGTTTATCAGAAATATTACCTTTAGATTTTATTTCATTTTAGTGTTGATATATGTTTTAAGTATTGAAGGGCCAGAAGCGTTGTGCAGGCAACTGTTCTTGTTGTATTTGGGGATTTGTTTGTTCGGCTCTCTGTGTTTGCTATGGTACATGCTCTCGCCTCACTCTGGGACAAGGTGACTAAGAAATGAACTATACATAATACGAGAATGGAAAAACAAATAAATTTAATAAATACGTTTAGATTGACTTTGATTTTTCCTTTTTTTTCATTTTTAAGTCATATTTGACCGTGAAAAGGACTTTTTTGGGTGACATTGACCTTGTACAAAACAAATCTCTCCCGAACTGTTTCGTGACGCGAAAAACACTACAAAACGAGGTATTATATGATTCTTTGTGACTTTTATTTGTAAAGTTTTGAAATTCTCATTTCTTGATGGCGGCCAATTTAGCGGCCATTTTGGATTTATTAACCCGCAAATTTTTCAGGTTGAGACCAAAATTGTATTTAGTCTGTCTTGCTCTGTGCTAAATTTGAAACTTGTATCAATCTGGGATACATAAATTGAAAATGACTAAGGGAAGGGCGGGCAAAGGGGGCCATTTAACGTTTCAATGGTATTTAAGAGGAATATTCGTACTATTTTAAAACGAATGACTGTTCTATGTTAGGTACATGCAATGTAGATAAATATAAGAGACTCACTTAGTGTTTCAAGGATACCTTATTTTATTTGTAAGCCAAATAGATTTGCTCTCAAAGTGGCCCAATAACTTGGGCAAAGGGGGGCAGCGCATTGAGCAAAGGGGGCCACCCCCACCCACCCTGTAGAGACTTCAGTTGTATTCGTTCTCACTCTATGGAAGTACACCCTGCACACAGGTTGCCCCCACCTTGGTACTTTTTATTTTTTTGATACACAAGTACATTGAAGTAAGCCTGATAAAACAGATATGATAAAAACTTTTCATTTGATGTATATGGTGACATGCTTTGTTGGACATACTAAGTACTAAGTAATATACTAAATGCTTTCGTTCACTGGGATTAGTGTGTGAAATATCTACCCATTGTAAGTTAGAGAGCAAAGGGGGCCATGCTGTATGGTCTTTGTATTGAAATGGCCTGCCCCCCTTTGCCCTGGCTCCCTTTGCCCAAGGGGTAGAGGTGGGAAATTTAGCGTATTATCTCTCCCAAAAGTGATCTCCTGACTAAAGTAATAACTAGAATACAATGGCAATATATAATGTACCACACAAAACAAAAGATTTTCAGAAGAAATCACATAAATTCATCAATAAATTCATAAAAATATATAAACTTATATTCATAAGAGTGTTGCCAAAAACTCCCTGTCGTCTATTACTTCTATCTAAGATATGTATGAGATGTCTATTTATGTTTTTTGTATACATATGTTCATAATTCATAACTATGACGTCATTACTATTTCATACAACATGTCACAATTAAAATATCATTGATGGCCCCCTAGGCAGCTGATAAATGATCCACCTTTATAAATATCCAGTAGAAATTGGTGAAAAAGAGACGTCACAACCATCACGACATGACGTCACATATGCACGTTTTATGAAAAACTCGACCACTTGCCGCAATAACTGTTCATGCTTCGTAAAACTAGACGTTCATACATTTGCAGCGATATATTATTTGTCTCTAGGAATTTAAGTGTCAACTAACTCCTTAAATAACGTCAATTTTCAGATTTCTTCCTCCACTAATCGATATAATAGAAACTTCAGGAATGTTGTCATAGGCCCTATACCGTTTCTGGCACTAAAAATTACTTTCAATTTATGAGAACATTTGTATTGACATTTGTCTCGTGTTTTGCTAGGGTAATATTGGACATTTATTTTACATTTAGTTACCATTGTGACTGATTGGAAAATTACCAAACCGTTTAATGACGTATAATTATGAGGTGGGGTAATAATATAAGGTTGAGTTCCCTTATTATATAGGCCTACATCGTCCATACATGCATCGTGTTATTACGACACAGACCTATCCATTGTGATTTTTGTCCCTAAAAACGGTTTAATTATAACGCTCAATACTTAAAGGTATCTTCTTGTCTCATGGACTCTTGTTTCTGGAAATCGTGTGGTAAGTTTGTGGTTAAATTAAATTTAAAATGTGTCATCTCAGATCGGGGCTGTGGACTGCGGATGGGGCTGATGGGCAGCTACCCCCCCCCCCCATGGAATTTTCAAATCATGCCTTATTCTTAGTAAAAAATTCACCTGGGTTAAGATAAAGACCAATCTCAATCGACCCCCGCAAGGTCAAAATCCCTGCAGATATTTCCTGGCACAATGCAAGAATTCGCTGCGCAGTAGTCTAATTTTTCAGCAGAATGATTTATTGTCTACTTTAGGTGCAAAAGTCATTGATCCCAACCAACTGAGTTGGGAAGTAACTGAGTACGTATGCCTCTAGGATAGGATTCGGATCTACGAATGTATCGGATCACGTTCGTTCTCCTTGGCGCAATGGATGACTTCTCTTAAGTTCATCTTAGGTCTAAAATGAGGGACAGAATAACGCATAATGAATTTAGGCTTCATCAGCCACCTGATTTCTTATGTCTATCATACCCCGTTCTAAATGTAGTCGTACAATACAAATATTGTAAAGGAAAATGGTTGTCGTCACGAAAGCTCCACACCTACAATTTGTAGGCCCTATTACTTCCATATTAATACCAGTGATTCATATGATGAAACTCAAGGTCAAGTTCAAAGATGGGTGACATTTACCTATTTTTCAAGGCCAATAGCTGACAAAGGAAAACGTTTGTCATCACGATTTGATGATAAATCTTGGTTCATACAATTTGTATCGCTTTAGTATCCATACAATTGATAGAACTGGTAAAACTGTATCTCAAATTCGAATATAGTGATCTTGAGCTTTTTTGTTATCAAATATTGTCATTACGATATCTCAGGGAAAACTCCAGGTCAGGGGGGAGAGTTGATAGAGTAAGCCTACATAGGCCTCATGTGATGGCGGAGGCATACAATTCACGCATACATGTATCAAATTCCCCTTCTAGTTTGACCTAATATTACATCTGAAGCAATATTGTTACGTTAAAGGCTAGATGTGTGGCAAAAAATTACGTGCCACTATTTGGGCAACATGAATAATTACCTAAATAAAGAACATATATTGACCTAAATATATGCTCCAGAATGCGTCATTTTAAGCCTTAGATTTAATTTTATTCAGGGAGGGGGCATGCCCCAGGACCCTCTAGAGCATATAGGAGGCTGGATGTGCCAGCTGTCGTTTATATAAATTATTGTGAAAAAAATTGTGTATCCTCGTCGTCTGTCAATTCCTGGATCCACAACTGTCTTTGGTTGTTCAGGCATACACCAAAACAGCATTATCTACAATTTTTAGTAGAATGCATACTTCTGTCCTGGCATATAATATAGCTAATTAAATACATGAAATTACACTCGAAATCATTATTAAATCCTTTGTCAAGTCAGTCAGCTAGGAAACGCCATGATATTTTTTGTGAGCTCACATTCGCAATACGGAATTTATTCATGTTAGTAGGGGAGACCGGGGCTAACTGAGACAAGGGGCTAGCTCAGACAGGCCTCTAATAGGAAATCCCATGATATGACAATATCAGTGGCCTCGTTTTTAAGAATGGAGGGATACCCCCTTCCACTTGAACTACAATCCCAGTGGAACTAGCAGAGTTGTGTGCGCAGGCAAAACTAAATGTATTTTTTTGCCTTTCAAGTAATTTTTCACGTCTCAATTACGAATCTTATAAAACTTAAATTGCTATAGTTGTATCCTACTGAAATATATCACTGAAAACACTCATATTTACTGCCTAATTTACAATTATTAGATGTTCGATGCTGTACCATACCCACATGCCAGGTCATATTTTTCATAAAAGGTCAACCGGGGCTAACTAGGACAATTCTGGCGGGGCTAACTGCGACAGTCCCAGTTAGCCCCGGTGTGTCCCAGTTTGCCCCAGTTGTAATAGAGCATTGTGGCCCACTTAACCCCTGTGGGTACTGACATGTGACCTAAATATATGTTTGCGCAACTCAATTAACATTTGTTAGGCCTACTTTAGATTGTATGTATTGAGGATGGACACAATGTGGGTGTTACGTAGTATCAACACATCAGGCCTATAGTGCATCGGGGATCAGCTGTTATTTTCTGCATTATTTTGTTGCACTTTAAACCTTTGTGTTTAAACGGCATATATATGTTTATTTATAGCTCACCCCCTTCAAACTATTTGGAATCATCACAGGATGCAGTATACCTTGTTTAATCTCTATAGATCCTAAATTGCTGAAATTTTAGGAGTGTCCCAGTTAGCCCCTGGCCTTGTCCTACTTAGCCCCGTATACGGGGCAAACTGGGACATAATTATTTTTTTTTAATTCATCAAATCTGTATAGGTTTTAGTTGTCATTTATTAAAGGCCCTTGTGACAATAAAAAATATCACACCTAGGTTGAATGATTGTTTTGAATCTCTAACTCTATTATTGTCTGCCCCAGGGTGATAAATGTTAAAAGTGTCCCAGTTAGCCCCGGTCTCCCCTATAACTATTCATGTTGAAATATACGTTCTTTTTCATTGAAAAAGCATGTATTAAATTGCTCAACATCATGACATCTATTGAGTGGTAGACACATAAATACAAAATGGCACGTGATCGTAATAATATGGATTGATTTAGCACTTTAAAGAGTAAAAACTCAGCAGAAATTAAAAACACAATTTATGTTTAGGCAGGAAATGCGCAATATGGGTTTTTATATTAATCCCTGTGCTGCTTAATTGTTTGTGAGTATTTTTCATTCATTTGAAGCTCAATTGCTAACGCAAATTGCTAACGCAATTCCCTGCTTCAAATGAAAATAATATTATTTCTAAAAAATAGACATCTTCCAAATGTTATTTTATTTAGTCTGAAATTTGCTTGAAACGTATATATTCTGACTTAGCAGCACACTGGTTTAAAACAAAGTCGCGTGAGCATGCCCCCGTACCCCCCCCCCCCCCTTTACCGACAAAAAGTACAAAAAGGTCCACTTTTTGCTCAAAACGACCTCCCACACAAAAATCCTGGTTACGGGCCTGATTATGAATTGGTGAAAGTTAAAGCATGGAACTCAATGATAGTTGAGATCATCCCAGACAAAAAATTGTCGTAACTAGTGGTAATTTTATCTAAAATAGGCTTGCACAGACCCTCCTATCATTTTTAACATCTTACTTCTGCTCAGCCATCTTTGTTTTAATTATGTACGCACACGTATTGACAGGCCAACCACTGGATTCCTATGTAATTGTCACTGTGTAGGTCTAGTTTCGTTGTGCATTTATACAGTGGATGGGATTATAAACCATTGCAGCTGAGGAGAAAACATGGTTGTGTATGATGTTTAGGCCTACATAGTACCGGTAGTTGTAAATTATTGCTTCACGTCACTTTTTCGGCACAAATGGTCATTTAAGTGACATTGTAATACGATTAAAACGTTGTAGTCAAATTATGCGATGAAGGATGAACATATGTTTATGTGGGGTGGGGGTGATAGGGCATGGTGGGTTATTGAAAGTGTCTGTATGTCTATATTCGCTATATTACTACACATTGTGCGCCAACTGTCATAAGTGCCCTGAGGGCACGCACCAGGGCCTCTTTATGCCTGCTGCATTTCCACAGGTGGACCGAAATCGCCATTACCCGTCGGTGCGCATGCTTGAGATTACTTCACAGTGTCGACCACTGCTGTGGCCATTGATCAATAAATTTTCTTCAACCCACACGGAATAAAACTTCTTTTACAGTCTACTAGTTTCTTTGATCATCACAAAAACCTCTCGTTTAAACAGGTAAATGTTCTATAAAGCCGATTTGATAAAAAATATTGCTGGCTTATGGCCAGCGCCTAGCATTCACTCGCCCCTTGTTCATCCTGTCGATGCGGGCATATTGAAATGGATAAAAATCTGGCTCAACTCATGTACAAATACAAGAAACATTAAACATATACCCGATGCAGTTTCAATGTCCTGTCAACGCCTTGCCCAGAAAATGTGCACATTTTCTGTTTTTATTTTTGAAAATAACCGATAATTAGTGGACTAAAATAAGTTAGAAGATAGTTCATTGTGATATATACTTTAATTATATTAATGAACTGAAATCACCTCACAGGGCCTTTAGTCACTTTCGTCTTTAAAAAGTGTTCAGATAATGTTGGCCCAGCATTACATCAGCATTGGGCCAATGCATGTTATCTGGTGTTTTTGTCGCCAGGATGGAAAGCTTCACCCGCATAGTCACCCTCATGCAGCAATCAGAAAACACGGTACAATCACCCCATGCTGTGCCAATGTCGGGCCAGCGTCGAAGAAGTGGGTCAACATTGAAAGTGCATTGGGTGAATGCCAAGTGTTTGCGCAAAATATACAGCAGACCCAGTGATGGTTTAGTGTTGGGCCAGTGTCGTGGACCATTTGTCCGGCATTGAACCAGCAATGGGTTGCGACGCACTGGTCCAACATCGAACCGGAATTTGGTGGGTAGGCGGAGGAGGAGGAGGAGGAGAAAGAGGAAGAGAAGAGGAGGAGGAGGAAGAGGAAGAGGAGGAGGAGGAGGAGGAAGAGGAGGAAGAGGAGGAGGAGGAGTAGGATATACATCACCTGTTTGTGGTTTCACGTCCTCGGGGAGGCAGTAGGAAGCGGTACTACTGACGGCACACGTCAGAAAGTTAGCCCTCCTGGTGACATACAGACTGATGTTAGCAGAATCATACACCATGGACACGTAGTACCACTCGTCTTTGTTCACCTGTTCAAACATAAATCTAAAGTTAGATTGTTGATAAATTACATGTTGTCATCTTTTACATATAAAAATAGATGTTTTCAAACAAATCTTGAGCAGCATTAAGTACAACTGAAATTGAAAAAATGGTTTGTGATAGATGAATCAATGTATATTTCTCACAAATATATCGTCGCCTCGGAGCTAAATGATCCTATCTGCCACTCTGACGAGTGTCAGATAGGATCATTTAGCTCCGAGGCGACGATATGCATTTTGCGTCATTTAGAGCTGGAAATCGCGTCAACAATCCAGGCTTTAACCTTGGTATTAAAGTACTGTATCTGCAAACTTTATACAGTGACAGATACGACCCTTTAATATCAGGTTTGTGTTCCTGTATAAAACTTCTGTGTTATCAGGTTAATGTGGCTTAATAGTGGTGAGAGACATGTAAAATATTAACTGATATCTGATGGTTTTAATTCTCCACAGACACAAAAATACACATGCTAAATAATCTCATCAGCGCACGTCATTTACCATGTTTACATAGTTTTTAATTCAGGTAGACTTGTACGTATGAGTTCGTCGACCTATTTGTAAATAATTTGCGTTGTACCAAATTTCCGCGATCTTTTTTTGTTGTGTATAGTTCCATTAAGGAAGCATGATTATTAAAGGGACTGGCCCAGGCTAAAAGCATAAAAAAATCGGTGATTTTATTTTGGCTTCTCAATATCACCATATGATGTAAACATGTCCATAGACTAGAGCTGCAAAACATTTTTAATTTTTTTGCTGCGCATTCACCACTTGGACTAGATATAGAGACGAAATTCCCGTATTTATAATTTTTGACATGGTTGTCAATAATTACAAATCAGGAATTTCGTCTCTATATCTAGTCTAACTGGTGAGTGCGCAGCAGAAAAATTAAAAAACTTTTGCAGTTCTAGTCTATGGACATGTTTACATCATATGGTCATATTAAGGAGCCAAAATAAAATCAACGATTTTTTGATGATTTTAGCCAGGGCCAGTCCCTTTAATGAATAGCCCATTAAACATAAGTGGTTGATGGTCAAACAAAGCGACACTTCGTACATCGTTGGAGTATTTTTTTGTGTTCATTGGGTAAACATGAAACTGAGCAATTAGTTATTTAGGTGAATTTATTTTATTTATTAAATTGAACCACCCGGAGAACAATATTAGATGTCACAATCTGATGTCCATAGACGTCAGATTTTGACGTCTAAAGTCGATCCCCGCACTGAACGAATAAAATACTTATAATGGCCGTAGACCCGTAACATAGGTATTCAAATGAAACTTGAAGAGCTGACTAAGCCATTTATGATGATTTCAAATTAAAAAACACGTCGGTCTCTTGGTTTACATAAAAATATTCCAGCGCTTTAAGGATTCAATGAATACTTTTTGGCATGACAGAGCAGTTGACACCGTCGCTATCACACTGAAAGGGTAAATTAACTCTAAGGCCTAAAAAAAAATATTGTTTGTTTCCGATTTCCGACCGACCCTATCAAAACATAAAATTTATTTTATGGATTTTTTTTTTAGGAAATTAATAAGTTCAGGGATGAGTTACCGACTGTAGTCAAAGTAACTCTGAAAAACGTTACGAAAAGGAGAGTGGGGTCAAAAAGTGTCAAAAAAAACAAAAAAAATCGTTACGTAATGTACAGATAAGACATGTATAAAAGTGAATTTGGCACCAAATAAAATAAAATAAAATTCTTACCTACCGATTGGATGAAGTGACAAAAAATAAAATAATAAAAAATTCCTACCTACCCACTGGTTAAAATGACAGCAAATCGGAAACAAACATATATTTTGTTTTGGCCTAAAGTATGATATAACATACGTTTGGTGGTTACCCCTGGTGGTATTAAAATGGTGGTACTTAGACCACCACCCACCCACCCCTCCCCCCCCCCCCCCCCACGCACACACAATAAGAGAGTGGTTCCTCGAGTGCCTCAATTAACCTTTTCACTACCACACATGACGGAAATTTCCGTCGTCATTCGTCAATGAACGTAACCATAAAATGACACAAATTTTCGTCAAATATATACTACATTTATGTATTTTTCGTCATTTGAAGCTGGAAATTGCGTTAGCAATTCCAGCTTCAAATGACGAAAAATAGAACTCCTACACCAGTATATCTGGATCCTGGCATGCACTCCGGCCTGGAAGTCAAAGGGTTAAGGAAGAAAGACGTATGTAAGTGGTTGACCCTGTAGGGACTTCCCCTCCTCCCCCATCGAGCGATAAAATAGTGGTTCCTTAACCTTAAACTTCAATTGACCATTAAAATCTTTCTTTGAATTTCTGTTTGATCACTCTGTCCGATTCTCACCTTGTAGTGTATGACGATGCATTGTAGAGGGTGACAAATGGAAATAAATGACTTATATGTGAGTGAATATTGGTTTACGTCGCTTCTGCAC
Source organism: Flabesymbios commensalis (assembly GCA_964017125.1). Taxonomy (NCBI): domain Eukaryota; kingdom Metazoa; phylum Annelida; class Polychaeta; order Terebellida; family Flabelligeridae; genus Flabesymbios; species Flabesymbios commensalis. The sequence continues at coordinate 8,300,370 of OZ024904.1, forward strand.
AATCATGGCAATATCGCGACAGAAGGAAGCCCGAAACCTGGACTATGGCCTGCTCTTATTTCCAATGGTTTTTTATAGTGCGCAGTACCAGAGAAAGCACTGTAACTGCAGGCCTTTGAAGAACTGTATATGCATAACCACGATGACAAATATCCAGCCCTTCCGTGATTCGAACCAGGTACCTCCAGGTTACAAGCCCCAGCGGATTAGAATGAGCCATCGGGGCCTGCCAATTGACATATATACTTGAGGGATCTACCATTATTTGCTGCAGGTGTAGGACATTAATTCGCTTTCAGAATGCAAAATGATGCTTTGAGGCATCATGATGATTTACACGTTGAACCACCGGATCATCAAATTAGGATTTTACTCAAAATTGTGTCCCGCTGATGCGATGGACAGTAAAGTGGGTGAAAATTATTTATCTTTGTGAAACTGGAGTCCAATCTTTTTGAAATGTCGCTGATCGATGACACGTTTATCTTTTTAAGTACACCTATTGGGCTAATTGGACATTTCAAAAATAATATAGTCATCATCGGAGATTAACCCTTGCAGCGTGGGGGCCGACTTCCTGACCTGACTACAGACGTCAGAATATGACGTTTGTAGATGTCAGAATCCGACATCTAAAGTCGATCCCCGCAATGAAAGAGTATACTATTTAATGGCCGTAATTTAGGTATTGAAATGAAACGGAAAGAGCAAACTAAGACATTTATGATGATTTCAAATTGATAAACCCTTTGGTCTCCATGTTTTATATACAAATATTTCAGAGTTTTAAGGTTTAAATGGGTAAGGCAGATTGTCTCACCGTGCTGGTACTAGAGACGGTTTGAGTGACTCCTTCATAAGTCTCTATCCCTCCTGTAACACGTCCTGTATCTGCGTCCAGGGACAGGTAGAAGCTGGGGCCCTCCTCGCCACAGTAGTTCACCAAGCCTTTAGCTCCACTACCACCTGATGGCAAGAAATATAGATATGGTAATACCACCTGATAGCAAGAAATAAAGTACCAGTACCACCTGAGACAGGTAGAAGCTGGGGCCTTCCTCACCACAGTAATTCACCAAGCCTTTAGCTCCACTACCACCTGATGCCAAGAAATATGGAACAGTTAATTCCACTAGTGATATCAAGAAAATTACAAAATGTATTTACACTGACTATCACCTCATGTAAAAAATATACACTCTTACAACAAACAAAAGGCTTTTGAAGTGTCTGCATACCGCCGTAGAAAACCTAAATACAGTAACTTTTCAAGTAAGCAATTGGGAAATTCATAAATTCATAAAATCAGGACACTTGTATATACTTGAAATGGGAATTACTGCAGCTATTCACACCTTAAAATAACGCACTGAAGTGATTACCACTCTGGCCAAACTGGTTTAACTCAGGCTCGACGTTGGGCAGATTAGCTCCACTTAAAGAGGAATAACAAACATTTATCTAATTTAAATGTATAATTTTGACAAATCGTGATCTTATTTGCACCAGCAATCACCCACTTGATGGTAACACATAAAAATCCTTTAGATCTTCTGCCACCTTACATCACGAAGTACTTTAAATGAAGTACTGGCTTACATTTAATAACCATATCGAGACCGATTTGAACAACAATGTTGACAAAATTATATGATCAAATAATCACGCATTGCAACAGTTTTCATTATGTCATGCTGACAGATATATTTGCTGTTCGTGTATGGCAGAGACACGTTTTGTCTTTAATTGTGTAAATGTTCATTCACAATACTCGTGGTGTTCTTTTTATTCGCTAGGGGGTACATTAATTCAATCTCTCTGGATTGTGAGCCATCGAGTCCAAGGGAATGTGAGTGGTAGCGAGAATTTAACACTTTTTGTTGTACCTCTATGCCTTCCTTATACATCTACAACCAATCCTTAAAATGATTGATGACTTTGAATGAGTCGATATTTCAGATATGCCCTGACCTGAAGTAACCCCTGACCTATATAACCTAATTGTGTCACACTGGCCTGAGTATTTCATCCATGTAGCTACTGTCAGTTTGTCCTGTCCACCATGTTCACAGGGATTAAATGCTCCATTCAGTGACCAGGCGAGGAGGTGGGCGCCATTCTGGTAAGTCTCAGTCAACCCTGTGAAATGTCCTCCTCCTCCAAATATACCGTCAGATACAACTAGATAAACATAAACAACACATTATATTCATCTCCTCCTCCAAATATACCGTCAGATACAACTAGATAAACATAAACAACACATTATATTCATCTCCTCACCCTCCAAATATACCGTCAGATACAGCTAAACAAACAAAGCAACACATTACATTCACCTCCTCACCCTCCAAATATAGCGTCAGATACAACTAAACAAACAAAAACAACACATTACATTCATCTCACCTCCTCCAAATATACCGTCTAATGTAACTAAATAAACATAGACACCACATTACATTCACCGCACCTCATCCAAATATACCGTCAGATACAACTAAACAAACATAGCCAACACATTACATTCATCTCAACCTCCTCCAAATATACCGTCAGATACAACTAAACAAACATAGCCAACACATTACATTCACCTCCTCCTCCAAATATACCGTCAGATAAAACTAAACAAACATAGACAACACATTACATTCATCTCACCTCCTCCAAATATACCGTCTAATGTAACTAAATAAACATAGACACCACATTACATTCACCTCACCTCCTCCAAATATACCGTCAGATACAACTAAACAAACATAGCCAACACATTACATTCACCTCCTCCTCCAAATATACCGTCAGATACAACTAAACAAACATAGACAACACATTACATTCACCTCAACCTCCTCCAAATATACCGTCAGATACAACTAAACAAACATAGACAACACATTACATTCATCACAAACAACACATTACATGAGCCGACTTCATATAAGTGGGGCTAACTTTAAACAACATTCGGTCAAAATTTTGAAATGACCTTTTCGTCCCAAAATACTGTCAGATAAAAACTAGAGAAAATAAAGAACACAGTAGATTTTGTGGAGCAATACTATATTACAGCCCTGGTCATCATCCTATCCAATCACATTATTGTGTTCTCGGCATAGTCAACATGGTCAGCCAAAAAGATCTTTTAGGTCGAACATGAAAAGTTTTCATGAAAATAACATTTCATCAGGGGGTGATATGCGACGGAATACAACTTCAGATTTCTCTATATGTATCTACAGACTGATACTAGTAAAGTTAGCTTGACGTGGCAGCTACAGTTGGTAAATGATGCTATGATTCTCACGTGTGACTTTTGGGTTGTTGTTTGAGATCCATCCTCTCTGGCAGCTGTGATCCTGAACATCTCCTTCAAAATCAACCATCAAACGACACCTGCAGTCAGCTGGAATAAAATACAAAATACATGGTGAAACGACACCTGGAGTCAGCTGGAATAAAATACTGGAATAAAATACAAAATACATAGTGAAACGACACCTGCAGTCAGCTGGAATAAAATACTGGAATAAAATACAAAATACATAGTGAAACGACATCTGCAGTCAGCTGGAATAAAACACAAAATACATGGTGAAACGACACCTGGAGTCAGCTGAAATAAAATACACAATACATGGTGAAACGACACCTGCAGTCAGCTGGAAGAAAATACAAAATCATACATCAAACGACACCTGTTTTTAGCTGGAATAAAATACAAAATACACCATGAAACGACACCTGTAGTCAGCTGGAATAAAATACACAAATACATGGTGAAACGACATCCGCAGTCGACTGAAATAAAATACAAAATACATGGTGAAACGACAGTTAGCTGAAATATAGTACAAAATAATGCCTGAAACGACGCGTGCAGTCAGCTGGAATAAAAAAGAAAATCATTTATCAAACGACACATGTAGTCAGCTGGAATAAAATACAAAATCAACCATCAAACGACATCTGCAGTCACCTGGATTAAATACAAAATCAAAGTATATGTGTAATCACATTAACATTAGCTATACCTAGTTGTCAATCGATCTCCGCTATACCATACTCTACTACTATATTTATCTATATCGACTTATATTTATTATACTGAACAAATGATAATTTTAGCAATGTGAACAATGTTGTAGAGCAGCGAAAATATATAACCTATATATAGCATAATCTATAAAATAATCATAAAAACAGTAAAACTATTAGAATATTAGAGCTATATAGCATAATATATAGCAGAAAGACATAAACATCTATAAATGTAATTTACATTTTTTTTATAATTACTACACCATTTAAGCCCTACAGCTGTAAGTGAATATATATGTCACTGTGAACTAAATATTGAAAATAATATACCATAAAAATATAATACTAATACGTAAGATACCATACAATACGATATAGTGACTTATATAGCACCAGTATCTCTCAATAATATTGAGACTTTGGGCTTAACCCTTTCAGTGAGGGGTTCGTTTTTATACGTCAGAACGTCAGATTCTGACGTATAAAGACGATCCCAGTACTGAAAAAATTTAAATATTAGTAATGGTTGTAGACCCATACCATAACTAAGACATTTATGATGATTTCAAAAAACCTTTAGTAATAATAATAATAATTGGTGTTTATTCAACTGAAAAGACATGGCAGCCAAAAGGCTGAAGAATTGCCATTTTGCATACAAAAATAAATATAATATAGACATGATGATATATTAAAATTAAATAAGTTAGATAAATTAAGTAATTAAAAAAGTCTCCGTGGTTTAACCCTTTAAGCCCTCACGATGCATTAAAGCATCATTTTACATCCCTGAAAACATGCTTAATTTTCCTAGGGGTTTTAGAATGAATATTTACATAAAACTGTTTTACCAATACATGGCAATTTTATTCATTTTTTCACTCATACCAAATCATCTTCATCCACTACAAGTCGAGAATTGCGACAGCAATTCGCGGCTTGTAGTGGATGAAGAAGACAATGGTAAATTCAGGCTTGAAAGGGTTAAATAAAAATATTTTAGCGTTGTCAGGGTTAAATCTGTGTTATGAACATCTACTTACTGAGCATCCCTATACAAGTACACAGCTCCACGTCCCAGTATCCCCCTCCACAGGTACCAGCCTTGGTGAAATGCTCCCCATCCAGGATACCAAACTCTCCTTCTCCGTATGGATCAGGTACGTACAGGCATGGGCCTTCTGCAATAGACAAGGGATGGGTACGTACAGGCATGGGCCTTCTGCAATAGACAAGGGATGGGTACGTACAGGCATGGGCCTTCTGCAATAGACAAGGGATGGGTACGTACAGGCATGGACCGTCTGTAATAGGAAAATGATATCAAATGAATGTGGTTTAGGACACCTATGGGTGCACATATGGGATAAACTGGGCCAGGAGAACCTCCTGAGGATGGTGAGATGAATGAGATGACACTGCCCTCGAGACACAGGATTCGAAATTCGAGGCCTGGCGGTCTGAGGCCAAGTACGCTACACTCTAAACAATACAGGCTCTCCTGGGGTTGCATGGTAATAGTTCTGAAGGGTTCCTTCTAAAGAGCCTATATTGTTCAGAGTGCACCTCTCACGGAAGCTCCCCACAATATTGAATCTTTGCGAGTGAGCGGGGAAGAAACATTTTGTTTCCTTGAAACTTGAAGGCCAGAGTGGGGCTCGAACCCCCGATCTCCGCCTTTCCAAGCAGGCAGCTTTAATCACTGCACCAGGGCCCCCGCCTTAGTTTTAACCATTTCAAGCCTGAATTCACCCTTGTCATTTTCATCCACTACAACACTGTACAAGCCGCGAATTGCTGTCGCAATTCTCGACTTGTAGTGGATGAAGATGATTTGAAGTGGTTGGAAAAGTGAAGAAAATTGCCATAAATTTGTAAACCAGTTTTATGGAAATATTCATTCTAAAACCCTTTGTAGTTGGAAAATTAAGACTGTTTTCAGGTATGTAAAATGATGCATCGTGAGGGCTTAAAGGGTTGAAGAAATAAAAAACGACGATAGTCGTGATTAACTGTGTATGGGTTAATACAAGATATATGTGATGCTGGTAAAAATTCCTCACCATATGGAGGTATGACGTCATTTTCTCTGGCCCGGCCAGGGGGAATACCCTTCTATGTTATATGCTGGTAATAACTCGTGAGTAACTCACCATATGGTGGTATGACGTCATTCTCCCTGGCCCGGCCAGGGGGAATACCCTTCTATGTTATATGCTGGTAATAACTCCTGAGTAACTCACCATATGGTGGTATGACGTCATTCTCCCTGGCCCGGCCAGGGGGAATACCCTTCAATGTTACATGCTGGTAATAACTCCTGAGTAACTCACCATATGGTGGTATGACGTCATTCTCTCTGGGACAGTTAGGATTCTCCTCTGAGACGGCGACGCATGGTTTGCCTTCTTTAGCTGAGGCCGAGTTAAACACGGTCCCTGGTCCGCATTTCATGGTGGCGAAGAGGTCCACACTGCCGGATGTGACGTCATGACGACATAGGTAATACTTGTAGCACTCATCATGGGCCAGATAACCATAGTTCTCAGTGTCAAAGTCATTACACATCTGACAGATGGTGGAGGCTGAGAAAAACAAAAACAAAGATACAGCACAATGTGATGGCATACACAAGAGAAGAAAGACATTACACATCTGACAGATGGTGGAGGCTGAGAAGAAAGAAAGATACAGGACTATGTGATATCATAAACAAGAGAACAAAGTCATTACACATCTGACAGATGGTGGAGGCTGAGAAGAAAGAAAGATACAGAACTATGTGATATCATACACAAGAGAAGAAAGACATTACACATCTGATAAATGGTGGAGGCTGAGAAGAAAGAAAGATACAGAACTATGTAATATCGTAAACAAGAGAACAAAGTCATTACACATCTGATAAATGGTGGAGGCTGAGAAGAAAGAAAGATACAGGACTATATGATATCATACACAAGAGAACGAATTCATTACACATCTGACAGATGGTGGAGGCTGCGAAAAACAAAAACAAAGATACAGGACTATGTGATGTCATACACAAGATGACAAAGTCATTACACATCTCACAGATGGTGGAGGCTAAGAAGAAAGAAAGATACAGAACTATATGATAGCATACACAAGAGAAGAAAGACATTACACATCTGACAGATGGTGGAGGCTGAGAAGAAAGAAAGATACAGAACTATATGATAGAATACACAAGAGAAGGAATTCAATGTCATTACATATCGGATAGTGGAATCTAGTAGCCTAATGCTAATATCACACATAAGAGAGCAGAGTTAATCAAGAAGCCACCTATTCATCCAACAATTTATCCACCGATCCATCCATCCTTCCATTAATTCATTCATCCATCCATTTATTTATTCATCCATCCATCCTTCCTTCCATTCATCCATCCATCTATTCATTCATTCATTCATTCATTCATTCATTCATTCATTCATTTATTCGTTCATTCATTTATTTATTCATTCATTTATTCATTCATTTATTCATTTATTTATTTATTTATTCATTCATTCACTCATTCATTTCTCTACCCATCCATTTCTTCATCCACCTATCCATTTATTCATCCATCCACCCACCCACCCACCTAATTATTCATTCATTCATTCATTCATTCATTCATTTATTCATTCATTCATTCATTCATTCATTCATTCATTTATTCATTTATTCATTTATTCAATCATTCATCCATCCATCCATCCTTCCATTCATTCATCCATCCATTTATTCATCCATCCATCCATCCATCCATCCATCCTTCCATTCATCCATCCATATATTCATTCATTCATTCATTCATTCATTCATTCATTCATTCATTAATTCATTTATTCATCCATTCATTCATTCATTTATTCATTCATTCTTTCATTCTTTTTTTTCACTTATTCATTCATTTATTCACTCATTCATTTATCTACCCATCCATTTATTTATCCATCCACCCACCTATTCATTCATTCATTCATTCATTCATTCATTCATTCATTCATTCATTCATTCATTCATTCATTCATTCAGTCATCAATCCATCCATTCATCCAACCAACCGTTCATTCATTTATTCGTTCATTCATTCATTTGTTCATTCATTCATTTCTCCATTACTTCATTCATTCATTCATTCATTTAAACATTCATCCATCCATCCATCCATCCATCCATCCATCCATCCATCCATCCATCCATCCATCCATTCATCTTTTCATCTATTCACCCATCATTCCATTCATGTATTCACTCACATACTCACACATCCAACCATCCACCCACCCACCCATCCATCTATCTTTTTATCCATTCGTTCATTCACCCATCATCCCATCCATCCACCCACCCACCTACCCAATAGCTTAACTTACGTGTGTCCACGGCTTCGCAGACAGAGTCCGTGACGTCATTGAGTATTCCAGCCAGCTCTTCATACCCAGGAGAGCTGAAGTACCATCTGGGATCTGTGGCGTATTTGGAGAGGGCGACCTGGTCGTGGGCTGAGGATATACCCACTGTAATCACTAGCACACCATCAGCCTTCAGTAGAGCTACCTCTATCTCTATACGATTTTCCTCTACATTAGATATGCCGTCAGTGAACAGAATGGCTATGTCGGTAATCAATGGCCGATTTCCTGGTTTCTCAAACATCTGAAAGAAACATTTACATCAGTAATGTCTTATCATATCGCAACCATTCTCAACATTTTTTTTTAACACCTCAACATAACCTATTGAAGGTAGCACGTCTTTTCAACAAGCGAGATACTAAAATGGTTGACCTCCATTTTGACAAATCTTAATAATTATCACCTACTTCTAACCGCACATCACGTAGAGGAAACAAGCTAAATTAAAGTGAGCGATACTTAAATAACTAGATAATTTGACATGTTTTTCATACCAGCGATTTTTCAAGCACAATTGTAAATTATTGGGCTTAGTTGCATGTAAGGGTAATATAATGTTAGTAAATCCATGCAGAAATTTCGGAATGTATACAATTATCGTCACAGAAGTGAATAAATGATGGCGCTGTCCCATTACCTTGTTCATCACACACATTGGGAAATCCCTTTTACTATTTTAAAACATTTTCCATACCCAAACGTGATTATTTTATTAGGTGTGCGATAAACTTACATGTCTGGCCTCTCTGAATCCTGCAGCTATATTGGTGGACCCTGAAGTGTAGACGATATTATCGATGGCCGTTTTGACAGCTTCACTAGAGTCATACGTGTCCAGATGGAACTCTGCATATGACCCATAATCAAAGGATACGGCACCAAACTGATAGGCTGAGGGACCGACAGGAAAGTCACCCACTGTGGTCTTCAGTGCGTCCATCTGTAAAGGCCAGTCAACCCCTATACTCCCTGACTTGTCTATGATGAACACTACATCTCCTTTTGGACACGCTCCTGTCGCTGGGGCTGAAAATAAACACACGTCATAATAAGCATAAATACGACACCAGAAGGTCCAGGGTATATTAACTGATAAAGTTTTATTTCACATCAGCAACTGATATTTTATGTTGACTGTTTTTTTCAAATTTCAGGTCTTTTGTAAAACATTACTGAACCTGTTGTTACAGATTGGCAAATATTGAATTTGGAAAACTATTATAACATATTATGGTCCAAGTATGGTCTTCTAACCCCTAATTTAAATAACAACTGAAAGACGTTAAGGATTAGTTGATCCCCTCATGGTACAGGCTGATGCACTGTTTCTTTGGTATTACATGCATTATATATTTGCAATCTGCTTTGACCAATTCTACAATCTGCTTTTACAGATTATTTGGTGTGCTTACAATTCTTGAAGATAAAATGTACATATAACCCTATTTTCCCTAATCTCGCGGCTACAATTGAATATATCTCGCGCAAAACAGCTAATACAAATATATATTTCATAGAGAAAATGTGTTATGCTAAGCAAACAGAGATGTTTTAACGATTATAGGCATTATTACAAGGCAGTCAGGGTCACGAAAGCCTCTAGCCTCATTTATCTAGTAGTACTAACTGTGGTGTAATATTAGCCCTTACAGCGCGGGGATCGACATAAGTCGTCAAAATCTGACGTCTGTAGACGTCAGATTCTGACGACTAAAGTCTATCCCCGCACTGTAAGTGTACAAATATTTCTATTGTCGTAGACACATAACATAGGTATTCAAATAAGTTGGAAAGACCTAACTAAGACATTTATGACGATTTCAAACTGGAAAAAACTCTTTGGCCTTCAAGGTTTTCCTTAAAAAAATTCAACGCTTTAAGGGTCAAAGTGACTAACCGACCACCTAGTTTTACTCATGGTTGTCAGAAAGTCAATATTTGTCAAAGGGATTAACAGTTATTGAATTTAAGATTTTAATGTTGAAATACTTTCGTCTGATAAAAATTAAACAACGACAAAAAATAATACAATTCACGACCTGCTGACGTACCAGATACGTTCAGGCTTTGTGAGAGCCATAACTAAAAACTTGGTGGTGGGCTGCTCCTTCTATTAAGCCTTACAACACTGACATATTTGCTTATAAACCATGGAGAACATAGGGTGTTTTTCAATTTAAAATCATCGGAAATGTCATAGTTAGCTCTTTCTGTTAATGGCATGTGGTGTTCTTGTACTGTCTACTTCTATTGTTGACATTGTCCTACGCTGCTTTGTTGTAGTTTATACATGTATTTGGTTTATTTCATCTCGTCATGCTTTTTATTTATGGTAGAAAGCAAAGGGGTAGAACCTGACATATTCGCCAAGAAACTTGTCATTCATAGGGAAACAGGAACCCTTACAACGCTGAAATATTTTTGTATAGGCCTACACCACGTTTTTTCCATTTCAAATCATCATAAATTTCTTACTTATGTGTCTACGACCATTATAAATATTGTAATCTTTCAGTGAAAGAGTTAATAAAAAATCAGCACGACTTTAAGATGTTTTTTTCTGTACATATCTTACCGACACTGATGTGTTGCAGCACTGCTAGAGCTCCCACCAACAATTCCGAAAAGCTCGTCATTTTTGATGTCTCCTTGTGACCGGTCCTGGTACTAGTAGACCTAAAATACAGTAATAACAACAAAGTATATAACACAAAATATTAGCATAGGTACCATCCACGTACATAATTCTACCTTCATTTGAAGTACCTCGAACAATTCGCTAAGGAGTATACTGAAGAATTTGGGTCATCTAATGCTATTCACCTCGAAGATTTTTTTTTATAAACTCACTCAGTCACTCAGGCATTCAGTCACGCACTCCCTCACGCACTCCCTCACGCACTCCCTCACTCACTCACTAACTCACTCACTCACTCACTCACTCACTCACTCACTCACTCACTCACTCACTCACTCACTCACTCACTCACTCACTCACTCACTCACTCATCGCTGCAGTAAGAACACCTACCTCAGAAAAGCAGCCGCCGTTGCTTTTCAGTTTGTTACTAATATAATATGGATATGCTCATTTTAAAGGTAACCGGATCTTAGCACGTGATCACCGCATAGCCAATCAGCTTACGTGTCGTGTCCAGTGATTTACATAAGGGTTTTCGCTGATCAAGTTTACAACCTCGTTTACAGCCTCATAAACAACCCCCTTCCTACTTCAGTACCTAGATACATGTATATATCCCACTTTTGATTTACATAAGGATTGTTTCAGATTAAGTTCACAGCCTAATATTCAAACATCCTCTTTCCAGTAAACCTGAGACATTGAACCAGTGTTGTTTTGATGTTAGACGAGCATCGTAGATGGTGGTCCAACACTAAACCAGCGTTGGTTCAGTACCTCATTTTGGCCCCACGGTGGGCCAGCTTTAGTCCAGCAGCCACTTTTTTTCTGGGATATAATGTTTGTATTATAAACATTTCACTTTGATTAAAAAAAAAAAAAAAGATTATATATAGGAACAGTCCTTTGAGATATATTTATATATAGTCATCTAAAAATATTTTGCAACAATTCATAACTATAAATTAGTTCGGAAATTCAAAATGAATATTTCGAAACAATTCTAAAAAAACCAAAGGGTCAGGCTAAGTAGCTTACTTGTCATTTTAGCAGGTGTTAAGAGGGTATTTTATGGCATCACACTGTCAGGCGTTACCACGAATGTCCACTTCCTTATCAGATAATTTATTTATTGCGTAAGTTCTAATCCATTTTGTCCGCAGCGATGTCTGGAAATGGTACGATTCAATTATGAAATTATAATATGTTTCATATAGTGAATAAATAACACATTCAACAATGCAAAATTCTTATTATAGTAGCGTTACTGAAGAAAAATGAACATTCGCGAATTCTAAACTTCGTGAAAAGCCCCAAAATAAAAAATTCGCGAAAATTTAAACACGCGACCTATTTTACACTCGAATATAAAACAAAATAATAACAGTTTTTGCAAAATTTAACATGTTTAAGATTTACTTATATTGCACATAGTGAAATGAATAAGACATTTAACAATGTAAAGAGTTCTTATACATGCTTCTATTTTACACTCGAATATAAAACACATTAATGATAACTTTTATGAAATTTAAATGAAATCTTCAAGTTACCCAAGTGAATTGGGAAAAAATAAGAGTAAACATTATAAACACTTACAGTGCGGGGATCTACTTTAGACGTTATATTCTGACTTCTAAAGACGGTCCCGCACAGAAAGGATTAAAATATTTGTGGTGGTCGTAGACCCTTAACATAGGTATTCAAATGAAGCGGAAGGAGCTAACTGAGACATATGGTCCCTATGATTTGTACAAAAAAAAAGCAGCGCTTCTAGGGTTAAAAACTATGTGATAATTTACTACTGTTTGAAAAAATAGTCAACCGATCACTGACGGTTTGAGGAGAGCCAACCAATCGTACACTGGCAGTTTGGTGTCAAGCACGCTAAAATATAGAATGTTATGCAACAATATGGAATGTTTACGATCGGAAGAAGACAAATCATTTTGCGTCTTCGAAATCTGAATGCTGACAACCTCGAGCTCCGACGTGACAGCCGGCAGAATTAACCATTACACCAGAAAGTTTGCCCTCAGGCAGGCCATTCAATTGCACGTGATGCGTGTACGTTTCCGTTCAAAACACGCTCCTTGTGCGATTCGACACGGACACGGATCACGCACGGCTACGTGCAAATGGATGGCACCGAGTACATTTATCATGTGTACTTTCTCTGCGCACATGCACACGGGCCACGCACACGGACACGCACTCAAATCACGTGGAATGGATAGCCGGCTTGGGCTTAAATCGTGCCCAGCTGATCTTGCATTAATTTGAAGCTGGAATTGTTAACGCAATTTTCAGCTTTATTAAAAAAAATAACATGAAATATAAAAATTGCACATTGCCGGGTATATGATGACCGGTTTTACATACACATGCAACATTTACATGCCCTTGAACTTGAACACATAAAACTTACATCAAAATCACATACCAAATGATTAAAATATCATTTGAACTGACTTTTAAAACTATTCTTATATATTATTTAATTTTTTTGTAACGAGCTCGTTTTAGGTTCTGCTAAAAAATCGCTTAATTCTCCCAGACTAGGAGTGAAAACCACGGCACAAAGTATGAGTATGAGAATCTGTAGCCGGATGTGTGTGACGCACTAGTGGACGTATTCTCGTAGAAGCTACGATATATCGTACTTCTGATTGGTCGAGATGACCATCTCGACCATTCAGAAGCCTACGATATATCGTAACTTGTACGAGCATACGGCCCTGGAGTGATTACCAAACTGGATATGAAGCTGACTCTTCGGCCACAATGGTAGCGCTCAGGCCTCACGATGTCAGGGTCGGTGGTTCCATCCCCAGTTTGGACAGTTTTACGTATATTTTGGTCTCGCCTTATATCGTGTGCTCCCCCCTCCCGCTTTATTATTTAGGTTTTTAAGGAAACAAAATTTTTCTTCTCTGTCCACCCGTAACCATTCAGTGTTATGGGGAGTCTCTTTGACTGGGAAGTAGCATGCTCGACCTCAGATCACCAGGGCCCGAATTTTAATTGTTGTGCTTAGGGTGGGACAGTTATATTTTTCTTTTATTTATCATTCATCCATTCATACATTTGTTCATTCATTCATTTATTCATCTCTTTCTCTCTTTCTTTTGTCTTTCGTGCAACTGCAACAAAAAATACCCATGAGATTCATATATTCATATCAGGGGTGAATATCTAGACAGAATGCCCTTTATTTACAACACAATATATAAAGAGAAGTACATTAAAAAACACACTGGTGTACGTGACAGCGATCCCTGCTGGGGGTCGGTACACGTGGCAGCGATCCCTGCTGGGGTGACGATGTAAGGTACACGTGACAATGATCTGAGCTGGGGTGACGATGTAAGAGTGACCATAAAATACGTACTTTAAGTGCTCATAATGTGGGAATTATACGGCATACGTGTCATGCAGCTAAACGGTGACCGCCCTCCCCCTCCCCCACCAGACACACTTGATTTCAGAAAAAAGACACTTCTTCCTGGGTCACGATAGAGAACGTAAAATGGGCCTATGTCCAATTTCATACAGGTACCTGATCATATCAGGTATACTGATCATAGACTTACATTTTAGGTTTAGCACATTATGTGAAATATCAGTTAAAATAAAATATGAAAGGTTCTCCAAAATCGTACGTCAAACATAATTTAAATGGATTGTTGGATAATTTGTAAAATAGTATGTTAAAAAGCACACGAAATAAAAATATATTTGTGAGTTATGGAGTAGTAGACATGTAGTAGGCCTCTACGTGGAATAGTATGTGAACTAAAATGTTGGAATATATTCAGATATATCATCAGCGAAATGTATTATGTAGAATAGCACGTTAACATATGATAAAACACGTGAATATAATTTGTAATACAATTTGATGTCTTGTTATTAGCATGTTACATACATGTTAAATACATTCGACATGTTGTTATTATTATGTTAATTTATTTTTTACATTGTGAGGTCGTTTATGTTTGTGCTGGACTGGTCACCGTACCTTAGTGATAGACATGTTAGCACTTATAAAACTTATAAAATATAAGTCATTACTTGTTCACATAAGGCGACATCAATATTAATACTTGGTATTCAACTGCAGTGGTGGGGTGACATGCGTTGTGTTAGCCTAATACAATGTGTATCCCAAATTTTCAAATGATATTTTGAGATGTCTGATTATTTATTTTTTTAGATTGCCTCCACGCTAGCTACCATTGGTCTTTGTGAAGGTCTCCTCATCAGAAAAACATGTCTTACATTTTGTGATCAATTATTACCTCCACTTATGGAGGTTATGTTTTTGGGTCGTGTTGGTTTGCTTGTATGTTTTTCTGTCTGTCTGTATGTCCGTAAGCAGGACCACTTATAAAGTAATGAACGGATTTGCATGAAACCCCACAGATGTGTTTCGGGCCCAAGAATAATCCGTTACATTTAGATGATCCAGATTATGATTCGGATCCAGGATCCGGATTACTATCCGGAGCCAGAATTTTGAAATATTTGTGGCTAGGGGCAAGCAGCACTCCTTTATAGTTTGTAGTCTGAGTCAGGATCCGGAGCCGAAGTAGTTCTATGTGGATTTCTGTGAATCTCATGAAGGCTAGTTTCCTAACTAGCTCTAACTACCCACCCAGTAAACACAGAACATTTGTATAATATTTATACAATGTTGGGCCAACGTCGAAGACGTTGGGCCGACGTTGTATAAATGTTATACAAATGTTTTGTGTTCACTGGGCAACAAACACAAGACGTTGATCCAATATTTATTCAACGTTGTTCAACCGTCTTAGCCATTGGCCCAACATTGAAACGACATTGTGTCAATGTCTCGAGTTGGCTCGGTACCCCAAGCGACATGAGTCGTTAACCCAATGTTAGCCCAACATTGGCCCAACATTGGGAAAGCAGGAAACCTTGACCATCAAACCATCAACCTTGGGTGGACGATTCCTGTTTTCTGGGTACAGCTACTGTTCATACATGCAGGATTCCAAGCAAATGTTGGGCCAGCGTCACATACGGTGGCCCAACATTAAAACATCATAGGTTCAATGTCTCTTGTTTGCTGGTTACTACAAAATGAGCGCCACCTGGTGAATAGCTCGGCATAATCAGGTTTATCTCTGTCTGTGATTGGTTGCCGTCATAATACCCAGCAAACACGAGACGTTCATTATTTTCTGGTTTAGGGTTGGGCCAGTGTAACATAAAGTGGATCAGCATTAAATCAACAGTGAGTCAGAGTTTTGAGGTTGTTGGGTATATGCTCCAATTACTGAATAGCAAACGAACGTCATCACAGACAGGGACACCCCAGCGTCGTGACGTGTTTTGTTCAATATTTTTTATTAAAAAAATACAATACAACGTTGGCCCGTTGTTTGCTTCAACGTTGTGTGAGCGTCACGGATGACTGGCCAGCGTGTGGATACCATCCTTGCTAAAATTTTGTCATGAACCCACTTCCTGGTCACGACATTATGTTCCCAGCAACCGCGAGAAATCAAAGCAATGCTGATTAAATGTTAGGCTACCGTCTGCTGCGCTGGCCCAACATTAACCCAACATTGTGTCAACATCTCGTACTGGTTGGGTTATTTTAGTCCCTAATCTACTTACCTCATGTAGTTTATATTATGACAAGTTCGTGACCCGGGTTTCTGATAAAAGCCGTCTCGAGTCTTAAAATACCAGTTATTGATTTCACACGATTCAGACAACAATCATAAAGAACGGAAATTACCTGAGAAATCATATACGATATCAATCATGGGTCCACGCTTACCTGCTTCTGTGCATATAATATTTCACCCATCCGTTATCTGGTTATGAACATGGTGAACTTAGAATTTGGCTGTCAGTTGAATATATACATATGCTCTATTCAAGAAGTGAAATCTATATTAGTCTACTTGTATTGTAGAGTTGGAAAAAAACTGGGTGCAAAAATGGTTAAAGCTAAGAGTTCGACCCTAAAGTGTAGAATTCTTAGCCTTAAGCCTGTTAACCCTTACGACGCTGAATATGTTTGAATAAACCATCAGGACGTATAAAGATGGTCCCCACGCTGAAAGGGTTGGTTATACGATTTTATGGAAATATCAAAGAGTATTCTGATAGTTATATTATTCTGATAGAGTATTCTGATAGTTATTAAGCAATATATCTCCTGTGAAAATAAATACGCATAAAAACAAAACCTTTCTTTCTTTAAGCTAATTAAAATGATGCCCTCTTTAGCACAGTGCTGAAGATTCCAAAACTTTAAACAGAAAATCACACAATCGCATGAATTGAATCATAAATATTAGGTATTTTTTTGCCGTTGTGTTTTGTATGACCGTTTTAGTAGTTGATACCGGTGACTGCCCTATGTTCAGAAGGTTCTATGTTCAGAAGGTTCTATGTTCAGAAAATATTTGTTCAAAAGGTTCTATGTTCAGAAGGTTCTATATTCAGAAGGTTCTATGTTCAGAAGGTCCTATGTTCAGAAGGTCCTGTATTCAGAAGGTCCTATGTTCAGAAGGTCCTATGTTCAGAAAATATTTGTTCAAAAGGTCCTATATTCAGAAGGTTCTATGTTCAGAAGGTCCTATATTCAGATATATTCAGAAGGTCCTATATTCAGAAAATTCTTTGATTGATGTAGGAAAAAACTTACATCTTTCAGTTTCAGGTAAACTACAATGCAAGATAACAAATCACAGCCTCTCATTTTAGCTCATTCGGTCAAAGTTCAGATGAGCTTTTGTCATGGCGCGTTGTCCGTCGTCTGTCCGTCCACAATAGCCAAAATTCCTATTGGGACTTTAACAACACAAAACCAGGAGAGATCACAGAAGGATAGCCTTCGCAATTCAGGAATATGACACTATAGGCCCCTATCTGAATTCAAATCCACCTAGATCCGGTGCTAGAGTGAATTTGTCCTAGGGCCTATAGCTTTTTTCTGTTTTTTCATTTTAATCTATTCCAGGTTTTTTTTTAGGTGTCTGCATATCCCAAAAATGCGCTGGATAGTTGGTTTGACCAAAACATGAGTCGAAATCGCTATTAAAGTAAAGTCAATAATGAATAGATTGCACAAGAAAGCACCATTCAGAGCCTTGTTTTAACTATAGGCCTACCATTGGCCACAATTATTTTGGTAAATCTGTAGGGCATGTTTTACCTCGATTTCTCAACGAATTTGAACCGATTTTTTTCTGCACAGGCCTTCAAGTCAAACTCAAACACCGGTAAAAGTTTAGTTAGATCATTCGATATATAATAATATTCCTGAATTAGCGTAATGGGTTGATAGAGGGACGTCATAATTTCAATTTACAACAATCATTCAAATCGTCTAACTTTTCAACTAATACAAATAATTTTACGTTCATAAAATTTCATGAAAATCGGTTGATAATTGACGGAGTAGTTAACGAAAAACATGCGCTACTGGTTAGTTCTGTCCTAATGTGTAGCTTGGGATGGATGGAATTAACCTTAGATTGATTCGTTTTACCCGAAAAAATCAACGTTTTTCAACATGGCGGTGACTGAGAGCAATCTCGACCCAAGGTCAGAAATATGTTCATAACATTTTAATGACTGTGCTGAAAAAAATTAGGTGAGCATGCAACCTTGTAGCTAAAATGTTACTGATTCTATAAAAAAGTATTTTCTTAGATATGACTGTCCCGCGATTTTGTATGGGGTCAAGCTTCAGCTACTGCGGCTAGAATGGAGTTACCCTCTGTTATTGCTACTCTGGGGAATATCCGACCCGAGGATATCGGTCCTGTGTGAAAGGCCAAGGTGTTTCGACCGTCTGGGCATGTCTGGGGGTAATTCATCTATAGTCAGATGCACATGAAATTATTCAACCAGGGTGAATGAACTTCGCGGATTCCTCAGTCAATTCTGAACCAATTTTCCTGACATTTTGCACAGACATTTACCGATCCATGGGGCGACTACTCTGAATTTTTTTATTTACTACATGTTAAATTGACTAACGTTTAATGTAGAACCTATACAATATTTTTCAATGAAATTTTTAGGGTAGTCGCCTCATGATCAGAAAATAATGCTTGGAATATTGCATAAGAATGGACGGAGAAATCAGCGAGATCATTCGCCACGGTTAATGTGAATCCGACTATAGGCATGCCCAGAACCCCTTATCGGGCGAGTGAAGGGAAATACTCTCAATAACCCACCATGCCCTATCACCCCATGCTCACATCATCATATGTACATCATTCATCTCATCAATTAACTGCACTGTTTTTATCGTCTTGCAATGTCACTTAAAGGACTGTTAGTCTGCTGTCGAAAAGGGACGTAAAGCAGCAATTTACAATTACATGACCTAGACATCTATCTGACTTTGATTTTTAACTACAATTATTTTTCTCCTTTGCACAATATACTCAACATGTTTATTTCTTGTATTTAAAATACGTATTTCCTATTGTAGATATAGACGGATTCCGATAAATTGGATAAATAATATTGTTTAATTGCCAGTGTACTTTCTAAACATAGGACCTTCTGAACAAATATTTCTGAACATAGGACCTTCTGAACATAGAACTTTCTGAATATAGAACCTTCTGAACATAGAACCTTCTGAACTTAGAACCTTCTGAACAAAGGACCTTTTGAACATAGAACCTTCTGAACATAGCAACTTCTGAACATAGGATCTTCTGAACATAGAGCTGTAACCGTTGATACCCCCTACACGTAGGCCTCAAAACAACCTAAATTGTTCTGTTCCTTTATTATTGTTATTTGCCCCCAAAATAGCCTGCTTAGAGCCCCACATATCTAGTCAATTTGTACTGGGGTTGTACCGCCGGGTCTCAGGCTACTGCTCCCCCTATAAA
Source organism: Flabesymbios commensalis (assembly GCA_964017125.1). Taxonomy (NCBI): domain Eukaryota; kingdom Metazoa; phylum Annelida; class Polychaeta; order Terebellida; family Flabelligeridae; genus Flabesymbios; species Flabesymbios commensalis. The sequence goes on from OZ024904.1 coordinate 8,320,397, forward strand.
ATTGTATCTTGGATCCGCCTAAGACCTTTATACAGATCTAAGAGCATTACAGGATTTCGCAGATTAAAAACCACAAAAAACAAATATTTTCCATGTAAATGCACTCTTTTTCGGAATATTGAACCTTGTTTTCGGAACAATGAACCTTAATTTCGGAGTAACGAACCTTCGGAGCAATGAACCTTCGGAAGAACGGATCTTCGGAACAACGGCCCTTCGGAACATCGGACCTTCGGAACAACGGGCCTTCGGAACAATGGACCTTCGGAAAAGCGAGCGGTCCCCGCACAGACTACATCAAATAAAATCAACGCTGAATAATTTATTGTCAATTTGTTTAAACTCGAAACCAATGAGACAACCGGGGACAGTGTCGAAGACGCTGGGCCAGCATTGAAACAGCATTTGGTCAATGCCTCGTGCTTGCCTGGCCACTGCTGTCCATAACAGTATAGGCTACTTGTACATTAATGTGGTGGTTCATTGCTGGGCCAGCGTCGCAGACAATGACCCAACATTGTTCCAGTATGGTGATCTAATAAGCTAAGCGCAGACAGCACGAATCCTTCAACCACTGATCTGAACCGGCATCAGTTTGTAAACTTATGCATGCCTAACGCAGGAGGCAAACGCAGAGATGATAACTGCTGTTGACCTGGCCAGAATCGGACACCGTCAAACAACAATCCATTATGGATTGGAGTATGATTGGATTCAGTCGTTACCGGACTGTCCGGGATGGTCTGCCAAAGGTCAGAAGATCCATTAAGATAGGCCGACTCACAGAGTGAGTCACTGGCAGCCTCGCCACGAAATGTATGTTAACGCAATGTTGGGATTATGTTTATATATGATTAGATGTTAAATCCATGTTGTAATTATTATTAGATATGATGATGGGGTCGCATATAAAAGGTCGAGCGATGGCGACCAAAGAGTGGTGCGCGCCTAACTGGTGAAGTAAGCTAGAAGGCTACGTATTGTGTTTCCCTGTCATGTTAGACAGGGTAAACCGACGATTGGACGGTATGTGATCTTATGTGTTCTACACAGTGAAATGAATGAAATAAATACGACTTTTGACCCAGAATCATGGTGTCTGTGTTAATACGAATCTGGAATCTATAGAGTTTATAACCAGCTCTTCGCCGTCCGCCTTGTCGTATTGGCGTCAGGACGACGTCAAGGGCTGACGTTTTATAAATGGCGAGTTTGCTTTCAGGATCTGTGTAGACAATTTAAATTTTGAAAAGTTGACAATGTCTCAGCCAGACACTACAAAACGCACTGTGGCAGCAGACGCAGGCCACATGGAAAACACTGTGCCGGCAGGCAAGCCATACGCCACGGCCAAATCCGATACGTGCGGACAAACAGTACAGGCTGCTGCGGGTGAAACTACACAGGACAAGCCCAAGGTTATTAAGCTGCTACCGCGGACGCAATGGGCGCCAATGTCTCACAAGGAGAAGAAGAGGGTCTTGAGGATCTGTGAGGCGTTGGCTGAGTTCCCAGAGCTCACCAGCGACGAGGAGGCGTTTGAGGAGGAGATGGAGGCATGGATGGAGATGTGCTGAGATCTACAACATCGGCCAGATCTTGCCAAAACTGTGAGTAAACTGGTGACAGGGTCCAGAAAAACTTTGTTTTAAAAGGGTAAGCTGTCCTTTTTTAAGTATGGATCCTGCCCAGTTTAAAGAGTATACAGACGGCATGGCCGTCCTAGAGACAACCCGAACCCTCAGACGTCACCACGAACAATGTAAGCAGGCGTTGATACGGCAAACGACGCCGTGTGACGGAACCAGCCCGGCGGGCGTCAGGGCCTGGTTCAAAGACATTGAGTTGGCTGGCGCCGAGGTAGGCGCCGAGAACCAGATAGAGGTCGCTGCTAGGACTGCGGCTGGCTCATTGCGCTGGGAGCTGGAGCGCTATATCGCTGGCGTCCTGGCCACCAATGACCAAATTAACGCTCGTTTTAATGTGCCGTGGGCGGATGTGAAGGCCCATCTGCGGACCTCGTTCCTGAATGTGGACGAAAGTAGTGCCCTCCGCGACGAAGTGGAAAAGACCCGGCAAAGTGCCTACGAGCCAGAAGCAAGTTTCAGCCGCCGGTTCCGGGAAGTCGCTGACGCCGCCTACCCGGGAGAAGGTAGAAACGAGGATCAGAATAGAATTCTGATCCGCGCTTTTGCCAGGGGGCTGCGCAGCGACGAACTCGCAAGAAAGCTGGTGGAAGAGGGCAACCCTACCACGCTGGAAGAGGCCTTTTCCACCCTGGCTGGCTACAGTGCCAGGAAGGACGCATACGCGCGGCTGAGTCGGCATGAGGAGCCGATGGAGGTCGCGCCGGTGAACCCCGCGTCACCGCGGCCAGTAGTCGCACGGGACGACCAGACTACTGCCACCCTACTGAAGAAACTCTTGCAGAGCCAGGAGCGGCTCCAGACGAAGGTGGCAAAGTTGGAGGCCCAGGCAAGGCCACCGCGGACCACTGCCGCTCCTGCGACTCGGCCAGCATTCCGGGAGAGAGGACCAGAACAACCCCCGCGTACTGTGCAAGAGCCCGGGGCTGGTTGGACCCCCGACGGAAAACCTCGTTGCTTCGGGTGCGGCCGCGTAGGCCACATGCGCCGAGAGTGCCGCCAAAGCCGTGCGGGAAACGGACAGAAGTCGTAGGTGCGGTGTCAGGTCGACCAGTGGTCGATTTACAGGTTGGTGGCCTGTCCATTGGTGCATTGGTGGACACGGGAGCCTCCTGTACGCTCCTACGACTAGACATATTTCACACACTGGCGGATCGTGCTCATCGCCACAGGCTCCTGGCAGACGCCCCAGCGTTGCGAGGCGTCTCCGGCGCATCTTTGGACGTCAGAGGGTCGACCGAAATCAAAATCCAAGGGGTGGCAAAGCCAATCCGGGTTACGGTTTTGGGCGACCTGCCGTGCAAAATGGTGCTGGGAGAAGATGCACTACAGGATGGCCAAGGCATAATCGATTTCGGTCGAAATGTGTTGAGATGGCATCGAAGGGAGTGGCCAATGCGACGCATTGAGCACGCCTTCGAGGCTAGCCTTGGTCAGGTATTGCCAGAGACTGGGGATGAGCAGATCAACCAGTTAATTCAGAAAAACGCAGACCTATTTTCAGCAAAAGGTGAGCCAAATGGTTTTTGTTCGAATTCTCCCATACATATTAAAACCAACCACCCTCCCATAAGTCAGGCCGCTTATCGCACTCCACTGTCAAAACGTAAACTTGTAGAGGAGGCGATCGCTGATATGTTGACTGAAAATGTAATCAGGCCGAGTGAGTCGGCCTGGGCGAGCCCGATCACACGGTTTTGTGTGGATTACCGTAAGTTGAATTCAGTCACCATTCGCGATCAGTATCCCCTACCCCAAATTCAAGATATTTTTGACCAAGTTGGAGGCAGTACTATTTTTTCCTCTTTGGACCTTAAGGCCGGATACTGGCAATTAGCCGTAGCAGAAGACTCGATTGAAAAAACAGCATTTCGATGTCACTTAGGCCATTATGAATTTTTACGGATGCCATTCGGACTTACGAATGCACCCGCAGTATTTCAAAGAATGATGGACAAGGTACTAGCGGGTCTCATTGGCCGCATTGTCATGGTCTATCTAGATGACATAGTCATTTATAGCCGTAGCGAAGAGGAGCACGTACAGCATTTAGAGCTCGTATTTGCTCGCCTTCGTGAGGCTGGGTTACGTTTAAAACCAACAAAATGTTTCTTTGGCCTAGAGGAGATCAAACTGCTTGGTTATATAGTAAATCGGGATGGGATCCATACTGACCCAGAAAAAGTCAAGGCTATTGCTAAGCTAACCCCACCCCGGGATTTAAAGGGTGTGCGGTCATTCCTAGGGATGACAGGGTTTTACCGGCAATGTTTACCAGATTATGCGCAAATAGCGGAGCCTCTCGAAGAATTGAAACGAAAATACGCACATTTTGTGTGGGGACCGTCTCAAAGCGAAGCGTTCGAAAAATTAAAACAGTTATTAACTTCCTCCCATGTCATGACCGCCCCACGCACTGATAGGCCGTATAAACTGTATACCGATGCATGTGACTATGCCGTGGGAGCAATTTTAGTGCAAGTGGACGATAGTGGGACTGAAAGGGTTATTCAGTATGTATCACACTCTCTTGCAAGCGTTCAACGACGCTGGGCTACAATTGAGAAAGAGGCCTATGCGGTAGTCTATGCCATATCAAAATTACGCCCCTATCTTTATGGTGCCGACTTCACAGTTTATACCGATCACAAGCCCCTCACTTCTTTATTCACGAAAGAAATGCAGAATACGAAAATTCAGCGGTGGGCTGTATTACTATCAGAATATGGCGCTACAATACAATACCGTAAGGGTAAAAATAATATTCGCGCAGACATGTTATCCCGCATTCCCCCAGAGACAGGCATACATACTATCGATTGCGATGACTGGGTGGACCCCACAGCCATCCCTGAGCAGGACACTTCTGATGTGCTGCCATTACTATACGATGGCCTTGATCTCGAGGAGGTCAGCAAAGCACAGCACAAAGAGTTTCCTGACATATTACAGTCGCTCACCGAGGACAGTGACGACTATACATTAATTAAAGGCCGATTATTCAGCATAGCACTACCCTCCCCAAATTCAGCCTGTTATCCACGTCTAGTATTACCTGCGACTTACCGGGAAAGAGTCATTAAAAGAGCCCACAAGGAAGTGGGACACATGGCTACCGGCAAAACGCTTGCGCGTCTGTTTGGCCAGGTATGCGACGTGAGATAAACGAGCTGTTAAAACTGTGCCCAGTCTGCCGTGCTCACCAACGTCGTACAGATCATGTACCAATGGGTGAGATGCCGTTAGTGGCATATCCAATGCAGATAGTCGGGGCAGATTTGATAGGACCGTTTGTCCCCTCTCATAATGGGAATAGATATGTATTGACATTGATCGATCATTGCACAGGGTGGGCAGAAGCGTTTCCCCTAAAAGACAAAACAAACGCCAGTGGGCGACCCACGTCGTACCACGTCACGGCGCACCGGAAGTCCTAATTACAGATAACGGACAGGAATTTAAAGCCACCGCCTGGCGCACATATTTGAAGCAACTGGGCGTAGAACACCGCACCACCACCCCCGTTCACCCTCAGAGTAATGGCCGAACCGAGCGTTTTAATCGCACGTTAAAAGAGTTGCTAGCCAAATCTGTGAATAATTATACACCAGATTGGGAAGATCGGCTTGGAGATTGTCTTGCGGCATACCGCGTGAGCGTCAGTGACGTCACTGGACACACCCCTTTCTTTTTACTTTATGGGCGCCGTGTTCGAACACCGCTGACACGGCTATTACAGCCACGCACCGCCAATCATTTCGGTAACCGTCTGGATGACTTATCATCAGCTCTTCAGACGGCACGCCATGCCACAGCAGACAGTCGTAAGTACAATAGGCAACGATTAGCGAACCGCGCCGATGCAAAAGATATTCATGTTGGTGACACGGTCTTACTCAAAGCGGAGGAGCGATTAACATTAACTAGCCGCTGGGATCCGCAGTGGGAGGTCGTGCGCGTGCGCGGTCCTGTCCTGTGGCTCCGCCAACAACAGAGCGGTAAACTTCGCGTCGCTAATCGCGAAAAAGTAAAGTTAGTGGACCCCCACCTCAACTGGGATGAGATTACGCCACGCCCACGCCGTACTCAGCGTCGCCCCCGTGCAGTAATCGGTGGCGCTCCCATAATTAGACCGCCACAAACCCCCCCGAACGGGCTGGCACGCGCCGGTCAGGAGGAGTGCGAACCTTCACAGACGCCGCCAACGGTCGAGCCTTCACAGGGAGACTCACACGCGCCCCCAGCGGCAGACGTCGACATTCCTCTGTCGCCAGGTTCCCCCACCCCTTCCACCCACTCGGGACATTCCGTGGGATCGGGACCCTCCTCAGTAATTATGGATTCCCCACCACAGGACAACCCCTCCCCCTGTCGGTTGACATTAACTCGCCGAGAGGAAGGATGGGCCGTCAAACAGCCTACAAATTTTCCGCCCCCTAATTTGCCAGATAATGTGCCCCCTCTGAAATTATGTCGCCGAAATCGCCGCTGGGCAATTGACGGCCGGGCTTCAATAAAACGCCCTGCGCCCGATGTTCCTCATCGACGACAGCGCGGTCGATACATGTTACGTCGCACACCTAAACGACGCTTACCATTTTGCTCACCTCCGTCACCAGATCACCAGAAACGTGCAAAATGCGAGTTGCTAACTTCCGTGTGTGCGTTTGCTGGCTAGCTGTATGTCACGCGGCACAGATGCCCTTCATGTTGACGGACAACGTCCCACACCTGTTGAGTGACGGACTGTTAATTACTCGTGCCTCGGACATACACGTGCGCCGCGGGACATACACAGTCTTAGTGGTCATAGACGCTCCCAGAAGCGAGCCTCGCATGGAGGAGCGTCTGAATGAATTAAGACTGGTCATAGAAAAACTGGGAACCCATCAGAACTATTCGCGTACGACTCGAAATGTTTGGGAGCAGCGCATCCGCGACATGGAGGCTACGATGACACCTCCCTCGCAGATGCTTCCCAACACACGAATTAAACGAGGTTTGTTCAATTTTGTGGGTGAGATTGGAGCTACATTGTTCGGCACAGCCACAGAGAACCAGGTGGCTCAGTTAAAACATCACATTACCAAAGCCCAAAGAACAAATAGACGTATTGTCCACGCCACCAACGAACTGATATCGGTGGTCAATCAGACACGGGCTGAGGTAAGTCTCAATCGCCAACACCTCGTTGCTGTTGAACAATTCGCCTAGGAGCTGTACGCTGAATTAGTAACTTACCGCCGTGTATTAGATGGGTTCGTGGGCAGTTTAATTGCTCTGGAAGAGAGCACCCAGATCGATCGGATTTTGTCTGCCCTAGAGAGTGTACATAATCTTTGGCTGCGCGAATCCGATCGCTATCAGCGCCAACGCGCATCCCTAGAATTGGGACAGCTAACGGAGGAGATATTGCCTCCTAACGAGCTGATGCTGATTCTAGAGAATAGTCAGGGCGTTGGTCTGTTTTCGCCGGGTCTCGCTTGGTATTATCAACATATATCGTTAGTACCAGTGTGGGAAGAGACCCGACGTTTGGTGTTCACAGCCCAACTGCCTCTGATGGACAAAATACGGTACGCTCGTTACCGTATCCGTTCGTGGCCGGTTCCTGTTAATGGATCGGGCCACACCCTCCAGGTACAAACCCCCGAAGATGTCGCCGTTGATACGCAACGTGGCGGAATATTTGAACCCCACGACTGCGTAGGCAACGAGCCGGCCATCTGTCGTTCGGGTCCCATTTACGGCAGGGGTCGTCTTCTCTGCACCAGAGGTATTCTGAATGGTGACGTCACTCAACGAGGCAGCTGTCTGTTTACCGCTGCTCGAGAGACAAGCCCTGAGGGGTATGCAGAGGAGGTGGCGCCTGCCATGTATGCTATTAGTACCTACGGAGAGGGATATTCCATACATTGTCGTGGAAAACCGGAAATACGACAAACTATGGAAATAGGCATATTTATATTAAGAGTGGCTGCTGACTGTCGAGTGCAGGGTCGAGATTGGACACTCCCAGGGGTGGCCCATCTGCAGGCTCAGTTAGCGATAACACCAGCTATTCTTACTCATCTGCCATTGAATATATCCACCCTTGTACCGCAAGAGCTCTTACAAACACGCCTCGAGCACCCGGACTGGCAAGCATTACCACAAATTGAGGACATAACCCTTGAAAAATTAAATGCTCGGGTGCCCAGTTGGACATTGGACACGTCCGGCCGGCGGTCCTCGTTCCGCTGGGCATTGCCGCTGTCTTTGTTGTCGCCGGTTGCTCTAGTCATTGGTTGTGCGCTCTTGCTATGGTGGAAGTGTCCGGCAGCCCAGTTGTGGAAACTTCGCCGTGGTCTCCTGACGGAGGCAGTCAAACCTCCAACTCCTACAACAGCTGGAGCCCATTGGATCGCAATCACGCGACCAGAGAGGGCAGGTGATCAAGTGTAATGCCTATAATCCTGTAACGTTGTGTGATGCGCATCTCCGTAATGTATCATTGTTGTGTATCTATGTTGTATATGATTGTATCACTGTTGTACACTAGTATAGAAGAACCCCTCACAAGTACACAAGTTGGTCGTATTTGACTTACGTAAAAGTACTATCATTGTGGGACTCACCATCCAGGGATGAGCGTCCTTGTTGTTACTTAAGAATTGTTCATCTTACTCACATTCCGTGTACCACTGTTGGAGGTCCATGCATAATTTTATCAGTGTTAGTTGGAGTTAAAAGAACATAATCCGTTTTTTAACTTTGAGGGATAGGCCTATGTAAACTTATGCATGCCTAACGCAGGAGGCAAACGCAGAGATGATAACTGCTGTTGACCTGGCCAGAATCGGACACCGTCAAACAACAATCCATTATGGATTGGAGTATGATTGGATTCAGTCGTTACCGGACTGTCCGGGATGGTCTGCCAAAGGTCAGAAGATCCATTAAGATAGGCCGACTCACAGAGTGAGTCACTGGCAGCCTCGCCACGAAATGTATGTTAACGCAATGTTGGGATTATGTTTATATATGATTAGATGTTAAATCCATGTTGTAATTATTATTAGATATGATGATGGGGTCGCATATAAAAGGTCGAGCGATGGCGACCAAAGAGTGGCGCGCGCCTAACTGGTGAAGTAAGCTAGAAGGCTACGTATTGTGTTTCCCTGTCATGTTAGACAGGGTAAACCGACGATTGGACGGTATGTGATCTTATGTGTTCTACACAGTGAAATGAATGAAATAAATACGACTTTTGACCCAGAATCATGGTGTCTGTGTTAATACGAATCTGGAATCTATAGAGTTTATAACCAGCTCTTCGCCGTCCGCCTTGTCGTATTGGCGTCAGGACGACGTCAAGGGCTGACGTTTTATAAGTTGAATCATTTCCTTGTTGCATAATTTGACTGACTATCTATTTTTAGACTTCCGTTGACCTGTCGCATGCTGACACCAATTAAATATGAAGCGTTCGGCCTATTCTGTTTTAATGCTGTGCAACAGTCAGCAACAATAGCCCAACATTGATCCACAAGTGCATGTACAGTAGATCAACCCGTAGACCGTGTGGTGCTCCCTGCGAAATGCCGCAAATTCCTTACATGTACGAGGCGTTAAACCAATAGGCCCCTATTGGGTTAATGTTGGACCAGCGTAGCAGACGGTCAGCCGACATTGACCTGGTATTGATTAAAACCATAGCTTGGTGGCCAGTTTAGCACCACTCGCTTCCACCCCCATCACCTCTCTTTAATATGATCGCAACAGTATGCCCTATGCAAATGAAATGAAATGAAATGAATCGGGCTTTAGGCCACCTTTGTGCACATATAGGCTAAACTGGGCCAGGAGAACCTCCTGGGGATGGTGAGATGTTTGAGATGACACTGTCTTCCAGACACAGGACTCGAAATTCGAGCGGTCTGAGGCCGAGCACGCTACCTCTCGGTCACGGAGGCTCCCCGCAATACTGACTTTCACACGTGGATGGGGAAGAAACATTTTTGTTTCTTTCAAACCGCCGAGTCCGGGAACCGAACCCCGAACTCTGGCGTGAAAGGCAGCGGTGCTAACCACCACCCCAGGGCCCCCGCCCTATGCATTATTATAAAAATATATAATAATACAAACAAACAAAAAAATGGTAAAAAATAAGTCGAGGGCCGTGTGTTGTGGGGCGAGGGGGTTCTAAAGATACCCTGTGTAATCTTATAAGCTACTTTTTAATTGATTGACCGATATTTATCTGTTCAAGTGGGAAATGTATTTTATTGACAAATTACGCCATTGTTTAATCATACACATGTATAAATTACAACTAAGGCCCTACCTTTTATTACATTGCTCGAGTTGCACAATCAGTTCTCCAAACAGAATAGGCCCTACTGTAGATCTGGTAATTTTCAGGTGTTTAGATTTTTGCGAGTTTGTGATTTTGTAACTTTTTGCGAAGTCTAGAATTCGCGAATTATCGATTTCTTTGATACGTAGCGCTATCATAATAATAATTTTCGCGAGATTCTTAAATTCGCGAATTTGTCCTTGCGAATTTCGCGAAAATTAAAACCCCGCGAATTTAACCAGACCTACAGTATATTTAATTTATTGGTTCTATTATGTAGCTACTTATGTTATTTTGTGATATTGAAAGAAAACATGTAGGCTGACACGTGAAAGAAATGTAAAAAACCAAAGTTAATAAAAAGGTAAAATACATTTTATCAATCAATTGAGACACAAATAAATGATCTGAACATTAAGAAGGATGTCCAGACAAAATATTGTTGTCTTAATGCTATATGGTCCCATTGCACTGACAATAATAAAGAGGAAGACGTGTTTCTGGTGGGATACCCTTAAACAAGTTCCGAAGTTCCCAAGTTCCGGGAACTTCAAGTTCCCAATTTTCATGTTCCGGGAACTTCAAGTTCCGAAATTCCGAAATAAAAGTTAACAAAAAATGTTTTTCCCTATTTCAACAAAAAACATTTTAGATGCTGCCTTTTGCCTTTCCACGCATTATAGATTGCCAAGCTGCGCGCATGAATGGAATTAAATTTTCTAGACCGCGCACATTCATAGTTATGTTCAAATAACGAATTAGGCCTCTATGTGTAGGTGCGACGTTGACCCAAAGAGGTAAGGTTTGCCCAATGTCTGTGACCTTACAGCAGCATTAATCCAAGATCGGGTCAATGTCTGTTTGATAGGAGATTTACAGCTGGTATTAGGCAGCCATCCACAGAAGAGTTAATCTGAGTTACTCTAATGAGCTTCCGTACGAATACATGCTGGCGCTTGAGAGTGACGAAGCCACCAGTTGGCAACCATTCGTCCGGCCAGACCCCTGGTTAAATAAGATCTGAGTAGGCCCAGTTGTTTTTCAAGTTCAAAGACTATTGATTATAACATGCCGCTATATATGCATAGAAAATATATAATGATATAGGGCCTAGGCCTACAAATCACACCTCGCAGATGACAACCCAGCAAACACCACGCCTTGACCCAATGCTGGTTTTACGTTGGGCCAGCGTTGCAGACGGTGGTCGAACATAAAACCAGCATTGGGTCAATGCGTCGTGTTTGTTGGGAAGGAATCCATGTAGTCTCAACGCTAGTCCTTAAAATATCATCGATACTGTTTTCACTGTTAATAAGTAGGCCTACTGTCACTTGTCATAATTTTCTCACGGGTTGAGATGCTTGTTGATTGCCGGGGGGGGGGGGTGCAAACAGCGTCGCGCGTGGAGGAAAGACCTCATAAGCTCTACAGGATATTACATAAATAATATATGCCACCAAACACGACAAAGACCCAATACTAGTAATCGTTTATTAATATTGTTCTATTGTCGGCCACCACCACTCGAACTCGAAAATACTATATCTGGGAAAATATCATATTGTGATACTCTTCATTTTAGATTTTGTATATTAAATTTGCGGTTCTATTGTAAATGTTATTCCATACCTGTAGGGCTAGGCCCCAATATAGTTAATTTCACATCGTGAAATGTTTGCCAAGATCGCCTATAAACAAAATATAAATATGTGAAACACTAACTTTAGTCTACAGCACTTAAAATTAATATTGGGTACCAAACTGTTTTTTCGACAAAAACGATTTTTGCAAATAATGTTTTAATATATCGGTGCCGATATCGAGCGTGTGTGATCTCATGAGAAAACACACAGGCGACGTATTGAAGGCCCATTCAACAAGACGCGTGAAACCAATATTGCTTCGATGGTGGACCAGCGTCATTGGGAGTCGACCACCATTTTAACATCCTCCTGGCAGCAAGTCTTGACACAGCGAGGCCGTCAGGCCAAGCCTTGCTGAATTAGCCATACCATCCACCTATTGGGGTAGGGAGGGAGAATTAAATATTGAATATTTATTAGTTTTTCAAAAAATGTCTTTTTAATGTTGGCCCGCTGTCTGCGACGTTGGCTCACCATTAATTCAACCCTCATGCACGTTGCGGTGAGATGTGGTGGTCTGTGTCTGAGACGTTTCCGGTGAGCTACTCGGCCAGCAGACATGTGTTGTTTAATGTAGGGCCGGTGTCGTAGACAGTGGCCCCACATTAAAACAACACTCATGCTAGAGGTCAAACTTGGGTCACACAGAAAAAATATTTTTTGAAAGTCCCCACTCCAATAGGCGGATTCAACCCTGTTTCAGCAAGGTCGGTCTACGACCTCAGGAATAGCCAGTCTTGCAGAGGAAGATGCATTTTAACAGCTTTTGTCTTAATGCTGCGAGTGTTCAGACCATGAAAAAAGCATAATGAATGTGTGTAATGTTATAAATTATTCATTATAGTCAATTTGCTTGTTTAAGTGAACAATGACTCCAGAGCTTATTTTTGGGCCCTGATCGATTTAGCAAAATGACGCTATTATCATGATAATGTAATCTTATAAATTACTTTTTTATTCGATTGGCTGGGCTTTATTGTTCAACTGGACAATAAATCTTCAGCTTATTTTTTTTTCTCCAATTTATTCTGTGAAACTGAATTGCCTTGACCTGATTGTTTTGGCTCAGCAATATAATACAATGAAGTAATGGAGAGGGATACGTAAATAACATTATTTCACCGAGTATAGCCACACAAAAGAGTTTCCATGGACGTCACTGCGTTTCACAGAACTGTCAAATTACGTCATTGTGTAATCATATAGATTACATGTCTACGTAATAACCAAGGCGCTTAAATTGAAAAGTAAATTATCCAAACTGAATTATATATTTCTTTGCCTGGTTCTATTGCTGATTACGATATCGTGTAGGGCGGGGGCCCTAGGGTAGTGGTTAGCACCGTTGCCTTTCACGCCAGAGTCCGGGGTTCGGTTCCCGGTCTCGGCGGTTTGAAAGAAACAAAATTGTTTCTTCCCCATCCACGTGTGAAAGTTAGTATTGTGGGGAGCCTCCGTGACCGAGAGGTAGCGTGCTCGGCCTCAGACCGCCAGGGCTCGAATTTCGAATCTTGTGTCTGGAGGACAGTGTCATCTCAATCATCTCACCATCCTCAGGAGGTTCTCCTGGCCCAGTTTAGCCTATATGTGCACAAAGGTGGCCTAAAGCCCGATTCATTTCATTTCATTTACGATATCGTGTAATATCAATGTTCTTTCCATTAAGTTAATAAAATTTAAATGCCCATTGGCCACCCTCTACGTCAAGGCATATATGACTGCCAAAAATATGAAGTTGATCACTGAGATGCAATGTGGTATGCATTTAGCGTAATCTACATACACACACATGTTCTTGTAGTGCAATAGATTACGCTATTGTGTAATGTTATATATTACACGTTAGGTGTATGTGACGCTAAACATGCTAAATACAGACTACCTTTCATCTGAGTGATAAAATTCATATTTTGGATAGTAATATATGCCTTGACTCATGTAAACATGTCCATAGATTATAGCTGCATTTTTTTTTTAATTTTTGTGCTGCGCATTTACCAGTTAGGCTAGATATAGAGACGAAATTCCTGATTTCTTATTTTGGACAACCATGTCAAAAAAAAGAAATACGGGAATTTGGTCTCTATATGGTTCGCATTATGCGCAAGTGGGCTAACCTACATTAAAAAAACAATGGAAATATATGTCATTGATAGCAACAAATTGATCAATATACGAGTTTCTCCATTGAGGGTTAGACCATTTGTTCACTGATTTTGATACCTTTATGTGGTAATTTGTATTTATCGTTTTATCCTGTACTTCATGTTGCTGCGCAATTTTTTCTCAAAATCGTTAAAATGTGGCTTAGCCCACTTGTGCATGATGCTATCCATATCTAGCCTAACTGGTAAATGCGCAGCACAAAAAATTAAAAACCTTTGCAGTTCTAGTCTATGGACATCATATGGTCATTTTATTAAGCCAAAATAAAATCACCCATTTATTGATGTTTTTAGCCTGGGTATGGGCCTTTAACGTGATCCAGCATCGCATCTCACCAGCCCAGCGAAGACAATGCAGGGGAAGTGATGGTGGTCACTTAGCCGATCATTGCCCAACTTGTTTATTGAATGAGTCCGCCACAGCTAATCAATTTATTGTTTAATTTATAACACAGGTGTGTCCAACTGACTTTTTGAATGACTAAACCTCAGATAATAAAAATTATTGTTTAATTTGAACATTATAAGAATTTTATCAAAGAAGATAAGGTACCGGTTACTAAGCAGACGTATAATTTGTGAGATTACACAATAGCGTAATTTGTAAATATAACAAAGCTAAAAATTAGATGAATATTAAATGTTCACTGAAACCTCAGCCAATAATTGTATTGCCCAACTGGCTTATTGAATAATGTGTAAACCTCACCCAATCAAATTATTGTTTAATTTGAGTAGTATAATAGAAGATAGGGCATTGATTATTACGCAGACGTGTGATTTATTTGATTACACAATAGTGTAATTTCTAAATCAGACAAATAAAAATAAAATTCAGCTGAAGAATTACTGTCCACTGGAGCAATTAAACCTCAGCCGATCATTCTGTTGCCTGTAACTGGTTTATTTAAGAAGTAAACCTCAGACAAACAAATTATTGTTCAATTTGAACAGTATATGAAAGACAATATGGTATTGGTTATTACGCAGACGTATAATTTATAACATTACACAATAGCGTAATTTGTAAATAAAACTGAAAAAGAAAAAAACCCTGTCAGCTGACGATTAATTGTCCACTACAACAGACAGTCAAATTATTGTTTAATTTGAACAGTATAATAAAATATAGGGCCTTGTAGGTTATTAAGCAGACATGTAATTTATAAATTACACAGTTTAGCGAATTTAAAAAACAAAACATAAAAGCAGCTGAGGATTAATTGTCCACTAGAACAATTAAACCTCAACTAATCATTTTATTGCCCAACTGCATTATTGAATGAAAAAATCAATTCATTTTGAACAGTATAATATGAGATCATTGTTTAATTTTAGCAGTACAATAAAAGATATGGCCTTGATTATTGTGCAGACGTGTAATTAATAAGATTACACAATAGCGTAATTTGTGAATAAAACTAAAAATTTACTGACGATTAAATGTCCAATACAACAATTAAAGGGACTGGCCCACGCTAAAATCATAAAAAAATCGGTGATTTTATTTCGGGTTCTTAATATGACCATATGATGTAAACATGTACATAGACTAGAACTGCAAATTTTTATAATTTTTGTGCTGCGCATTCACCAGTTAGGCTAGATATAGAGACGAAATTCCTGATTTGTAATTATTGACAACCATGTCAAAAATAGGAAATGCGGGAATTTCGTCTCTATATCTAGTCTAACTGATGAATGCGCAGCACTAAAATTATAAAAATTTGCAGTTCTAGTCTATGTACATGTTTACATCATATGGTCATATTAAGAACCCGAAATAAAATCACCGATTTTTTGATGATTTTAGCCTGGGCCAGTCCCTTTAAACCTCAGCATATCATTTCATTGCCCAACTGGCCTAATAAATAAGTTAATCTCAGACAATCAAATTATTGTTTAATTTGATTAATGTAGTCAAATATGGGGCCTTGGTTATTAAGCAGACGTGAATTATAATTTACATAATAACCTCAGTGACCTCACCAAAAACAAGGAATGTCCTTGTTGGTAACATTGGTAGGGTCACAAAATGCTAGAACATTTTCACTGTATGGCCCACAGTTTAAGGGCTTTGCAGTCAATGGCTAGACGTGACCTTGAGAACAAAGGGGTTTTTCACACCCTCAACCCTATTGTAGTCTAAATTACATAACCACACTTTTCTATAAACATCCCAGCAAACACTCGACATGGGCGCCGTGCCGGATCAATGGTGGCCCTCCATCGACGATGTTGGCCCAGCGCTGGAGCGGCGTTGTACATATGTCTCGTCTTTACTGCCATGTCATTCAGAGTCTCTTGTATAATACACTTTTCACCTGGTGGACCGTATCTGGTGCAACATACCCAGAGAACACACATACTTTGACCCGGAGTCGTTTTTTATATTGGACAACGTCATTATAACTGTTCCAGCTCTGGCTCACACGCCGCAAAATATCTTTCTATTCCACACATTGACTAAACGTACACAGGGGGCTTATGCACCACTACGGCGTTGGTCGGTCGGTCGTGAAAATATCGGCAACGCCGATTCAACGTCGAGGCGAACACTGAACCGCCGCATGCACAGCTGAGGCGTGGGTCTACGCTGTGTCGGTGCTACGCCCCAAATCTCACGCCTGCTCGGGGGTAGTCGTTGAACCAGCGTTGCCGCGAAATGGCATTGATACTGGTAGAAAAATAGGCGGGCATACACAAAGTAGGCCTAATAAAGCTAGGATTCCTTACATAATAATTAAATTTAAGTAACTAACGCTTATGTAAGGCAATCCGTAGGTTGCCAAAGTCTATACAGTCACCTAGAAATATAACATAACCGTTATTTACTTAAATTTAATTATTGTGAGGTCATAATAATGATGCTAAAAAAAACATAGTTTTTAGATATAATCACCCTAGTTATCTCAATCATCAGAAATATTTTACAACTGGAATGCGAAGAAAACAGACAGATCGACGAGCAGCATGACAAAATCTAGATGATATTACATATTATAGTCAG
This sequence comes from Flabesymbios commensalis, assembly GCA_964017125.1. NCBI lineage: Eukaryota > Metazoa > Annelida > Polychaeta > Terebellida > Flabelligeridae > Flabesymbios > Flabesymbios commensalis. The sequence goes on from OZ024904.1 coordinate 8,337,205, forward strand.
GGTCCATTTTCGAAATATTTCTGTTTTACTTGTTAAGGCATTTTTAGTAGAATTTGGCATGTAGTTATTCTTACACAATTTGGAAACAAAATGTCTTAAAACCCACCTGAGCAAGATACTAAAAGTCCCCTGAATTTCACCTTGTGCGTTTGCCACTAGAGGACAAAATCCAAAATGGCCGCCACTGCAAGGCAATGTGCAATAACTTTGCTTCCAAATAACGCAGAGATGTGTTTTTGGTGTCTGTATATAGGTTTCAACAGAAATAGATAAAGTTCTCTCTTTATCTATTTCTGGTTTCAAACACCTCGGAAACCAATTCAGAGCCGTTGATTATCAATATTTCACAAAGTTATGGGGGGGGGGGGAACAAATGTTGCGCCAGGAAAACGACACATCGTAATCCAGTGTAATAATTTAATTGATAAAGCCATTATTTTACATTCAGAAGCCGAGGGAAACCAACGTAATATCGAGCATGTTGTAAAAATGTTTAAACTATTGACAAATATTGACATATGTTATAATTGTTGATCACTGTCCGGCACTAGATAACCTGTCGCTCACCATATATCCGTTCCAGGCAAGCTAGTATTCGGCCTGGCCTATGTGATATCCACCTGCATCGTGCTTTTATAGTAAGGAAGAAAGCAATAATTTAAATTTAAATGTGCGTTGGCCACGGGTTGCATCCTTCTGGCCAAGCCTTGTACTAGGGTTAAGCAAAACATTGATCATCTAATACTCTATGCAAAACGCATGTATCCTACATCGAAAAACATTTCCATGCACACTCTGAAGAATATATAACAGATAAAGTACAGAATCAGGGAGATGGGCAATATAGTTTCAGTTTGCAGAAATATAATAAATTCAATGTTCAAATTCGGCCCTTTTGGTATTTAAGAACAATGTCATTCAACCATTCAATAAACACTGTCAGATACTGACAATGTGGTTGGTAGTTGTAGGAACTGATGTAAACTTGCTCATTCTGCTTTCGAAACTTTCTCGTCATAACAATGCCTAGCTGTGTAAACGTAGAGCTGGTGATATTTATCGTACCATTCAACCGTCTCAAAGACTTCCACAGCACCAGCACATCCATTCTAAAAAGAATACATTAAAATTAGTTCATAAGCTTCCAGCACTAGAACATAAGCCTATTGAAATGTGTCCACCTCGTCAATAACCCCTACCACAAAAAAGTGGATATTGCTTCGGTTGTATCTTAGGCCTGTTTAGCAATAAATACAGCTCTTGCCAGATAACAATATAATTTTAACATCTATGAGATTGTGCTTAGAGCTTCATTGATGGGAAACTGCAACCAGTCCTCATGTAGAAGCTTCCTGCTGCACCTGAAAAACTATCATATTTCGTTTGATTAGGTGTGAATTACGACCATGAGACAGTATCCAATGGCGTCCTATCAAGCAGTCGCTACATCAATTCAGAAGCTGCACAAAGATGTGACCAATATATTGATGAGAGTGATTATTCTGGCATTATCATTTAGGCGCCAAAAATAACTTCCTACGACATTGAGAAAAATGGTTATGGTACTTGCTGTATAAATGGCGACCATCTTGGATTTTTCCCTGAAACTACATGTAATATGGAAGTTAGACGTTATCACTGTTCTGTAGCCTACACTAGATTTTATTGGTATTAAAAACCTATATTTAGCGACCAAAATCGACGTTCTATGACTTTTAGAAAAAAGTAATGGTACTTTCTGTATTATTGGTGATCATCTTGGATTTTTAACATTAATTGCGTGACAGTTGACCAGGTCTTTAAACGTGAAACTCCTCAAAACAAAAAGGTTATTTTGAACACGAAAGTCAAGTTTGTGTGTTCGCTGTGCACCCAGACATGATGTATATAATCATGATAATTGTGACTTGATCTGCTATTTTGGCGGCCATGTTGTTTTTTGTCAATTTTGAAAGGGAAAAATTAAAAATAGAGCTTGGCATGGGGCAGATTTGGAATCAGCATATCCGAATTGTGTAAAAACCACTGCATGACAAATTTTACTAAATGCCTTACAAACTTTAAAAATGACTTTTTTGAAAAATGGACCCTGAAATATACGTGGACAAATAATCAAGATTTATAATTAGTCCTGCAGATTAGATAAGTAATTCAAGGGTATTGTGCATTTTTGGGTGAAAGCATGAAATTTGGTACAGTCATACATTAGTATCTACTGCAATAATCTGCAAGACTAAATAACTATTATTGCATTTCGTTAAATTTGGTACCATGCAGCAACTCATTTGTGCATTAATTATGACGTCATAATTAAATATTACTAAATAACGTTACGTCAACGTACACCCCACGACCAAATAAGTTGCAGAAGTTGATATTATTCTTTAGAAAAAATATACATTTTGATGTTAAGCAAGGGTGTCCCTTGTTAAAAATGCTCTAAATGACGTCGTAATTCACGGTTGTCCCAATTAATTTGCACAGCACTGTAAAACGCTGCAGCGTGGATGCAGCGTATAACCGACCATCAGCTCTGCATGAGGCGTTAGAACGTCCGCGGTTTCAACGCCCCATCCACGCCAGCGTTTGGGTACGAACGCCGGACGTTGAACGCCGCAGTGGTGCATAAGGCCCCAGATGACATCGCAAGGCTACTACGGCGAAGTTAGGACCGGGGTAACATTAACACATGATACAATACCGATGCTGGTGTAAGGTTTGGCCAGCGTCGTTGATGCTGGAACATTGCGCCTCGTTGGTCCAACCTCTCATGTTTGCTACTAAGATATGCGATGCTCTGGGCAGGTGATGGTGCTTTGTTTTCCTACACTGGACGGACAATGACTTAGTGCTTCCTGTGTTTTTTAATGAACATAATATAAATATGCTTATTTGCATTTCAATATGTGTATGCTTTTTTTATTTATATTACATGTCTTGTAACAATCATTTAATTTTTATCAATAAAAAAATTACACAGACGTGATTGAGAAGATTACACAATAGCGTAATTAGTAAATGAAAAAATAAATAAAAAATCAGCTGAGGAATAATTGCCACTTGAACAATTAAACCTCAGCCTATCATTTCATTGCCCAACTGGTTTATATGAAGAGTAAACTCCATACAATCAAATTATTATGTTTCCCCTCTGTACAGGTAGGGACATGTTGGTTTACTTCTATCCGCTCAGTGTTTCTGTCACATTTTGTATGAGTCTGTGTGTCCCATTCATTTCTATCCAGCGCTTTCTATCGTGCAGGTGGTCAAGCACGAGACGTTGACCCAATGCTGGGCTAATGTTGGCCCACCGTCTACGATGCTGAGCCAACATTAACCCAGTATTGGGTTACCGTGTCGTGTTTGGCACCACGCTGAATGTCGGCCAGCGTCTGTGGCCAACATTTACCCAGGTTTGGTTCAAAGCATCGTGCTGGTACCGCCAGCATGAAGTACTGACTATGGCTGAATGGATACTGGCCAGCACTGGCGACACTAGCCCAACATTTAACAGACATTGGGTCGGTGTCGACTTGTAATTGCCACCAGCAGTAAGCACTACCAGACCAGAGCTGCTATTGAACGCAGCCCAGCAAACACGAGGCGTTGAACCAGTGCTGGTTTGATGCTCGGCCAGCGTCGCAGACTGTGGGCCAGCATCGGACAAGCACTGGGTCAACGTATCTTGGTTGCTGGGAGTGTTGACAAGCCACATTGTGTTTCGCACAGCGGCGTGGTTCCAGAACGAAATAATACATTCTGCTTAATACATAGTCTCTACTGTCCACAAGAACAATTTAATAACATTAATTACAAGAGCCATTGACACCACATCTATTAGCAAGAGCTTAATCTATATAAAGTTCTTGTTATTAGCTATCAACCTATATCGTTATGCTGCTGGAGGGGAGATATCTCCAGTTTTTTGTTCACAAAAAACTAGACCCCTCTAGTTGTTTTATTTGAATGGTATGAAAGAAGATAGGGTCTGTATTAATAGACGTGTAATTTATAAGATTACACAATAGCGTAATTAGAGAATAAGACAAGTAAAAACAATTCAGCTGAGGTGTAATTGTCTACTAGAACAATAATAAAACTCGGTTGATCATCCATTGCACATCTGGCATATTTGAAGAATAAACCTCATACAATCAAATTATTGTTTAATTTGAACAGTAGGAAAGAAGATATGGCCTTGGCTATTAAGCAGACATGAAATTTAAAAGATTACACAATAGCGTAATTTGTAAATAAAACAAAGCAAAAAAATCAGTTGAAGATTGATCGCCACTTGACATGCTTGAACAATTAAATCTTAGCCGACCATTTAGTTGTCCAAGTGGCTTATTTAAAGAGTAAGCGTCATGCAATCAAATTATTGTTTAATTTGAACAGTATGAAAGAAGATAGGGTCTTTGTTATTACGCAGACATGTAATTTATAAGATTACACAATAGCGCAATTCGCAATAGGTTTCTTGCGCGTGCGTGCACTTGTGTGAGAGTGACTTGAGTGAGCTGTCAGTCTCTGGCAGATGCGCACTTGAGTGAGTGTGACATGAGTGAGTGTGACATAAGTGAGTGTGACTTGAGTGAGTATGACTCAAATGAGTGTGACATGAATGAGTGTGAGAAAAATGCTTGCACTCAATCAAGTTATTGTTTAATTTAAAGAGTATGACATAAGATAGGGCCTTTGTTATTACACAGACGTGTAATTTAGAAGATTACACAATAGCGTAATTTGTAAATAAAACAAAGCAAAAAAAATCAGCTGAGGATTAATTGCCACTTCTTGAACAATTAAACCTCAGACGATCATTTCATTGCCGAACTGTTTTTTTTCAAATTTGTAGACGTCAGATTCTGACGACTAAAGTCAATCTCCGCACTGTAAGAGTTAAAATATTTCTAATGACCGCAGAACCATAACATAGGTATTCAAATGAATAGGAAAGAGCTGACTGAGACATTTTTGATAATTTCAAATTGAAATAAAACCTATTGGCGTCTAGGAGTTTTACAACATTAATTCAGCGCTTTAAGGGTTGATAATACAGAGCAAAAAAAACCCATCTGAGGAATAATTTCCACTTGAACAATTAAACCTTGGCCGATCATTCCATTGCAGTAGTTTAGACTGTGTCGTTAGTGGGGATGTGGCACATGCGCGTTGTGGCACATGCGCGCACTTGAGTGAGTGCGAGTTGAGTGAGTTGTGGCGCAAATACAATTGTGCCCGTGCGTGCACTTGTGTGAGAGTGACTTGAGTGAGCTGTGGCAGATGCGCACTTGAGTGAGTGTGACATGAGTGAGTGTGACATGGGTGAGTGTGACTTGAGTGAGTATGACTTGAATGAATGTAACATGAATGAGTATGAGAAAAATGCCTGCACTCAATCAAGTTATTGTTTAATTTAAAGGGTATGACATAAGATAGGCCTTTGTTAATACGCAGACGTGTAATTTAGAAGATTACACAATAGCGTAATTTGTAAATAAACAAAGCAAAAAAATCAGCTGAGGATTAATTGTCACTTGAACAATTAAACCTCTGCCGATCATTTCATTGCCCAACTGTTTTTTTAAGAGTAAGCTCCATGCAATCAAATTAGTGTTCAATTTGAACAGTAAGAAAGGCGATAGGGTCTTTATTTTCACACAGACGTGTAATATATAAGATTACACAATAGCGTAATTTGTAATTAAGACAAATAAAAAAAAGCTGAGGATTAATTGTCAACTAGAAAAATTAAACCTTAGCTGCCCAACTGGCTTATTAAATGAGTAAACCTCATAAAATCAAAATTAAACAGTATGAAAGAAGATAGGGCCTTGGTTATTACGCAGACGTGTAATTTATACGATTACACAAAAGAGTAATTTGTAAATAAAACAAAGCAAAAAAAAATTAGCTGAGGAGTAATTGCCATTTGAACAATTAAACCTCAGCCGATCATTGCATGCATTGCACAAGTGGCAGCGATGTAATTTAGAACTTATAAGATTACCCAACAGCGCAATTTGTTTATAAAACAGAACAAAAAAACCTGCTGGAGATTAATTGCCACTTGAACAATCACATGTAAACCTTGGCTGATTACTCGATTGCAGTAGCTTAGACTGTGTTGTTAGTGGGGATTTGGCTCCTGTGCGTTGTGGTGCGTGCTCGCACTTGAGTGAGTTGTGGCGCATACACAATTGGGCACGTGCGTGCACTAGTGTCAGTGTGACTTGAGTGAGTACAACTTGAATGAGTGTGGGAAAATTGCTGGCACTTAATCAAATTATTGTTTTATTTGACCAGTATGAAAGAAGATGGGGTCTTGGTTATTACGCAGACGTGTAATTTATATCATTACACAATAGCGTAATGTGTAAATAAAACAAAGCAAAAAAAATTAGCTGAGGATTAATTGCCATTTGAACAATTAAACTTCAGCCGATCATTGCATTGCACAACTGGCTTTTTTAAAGAGTAGCTTTATGCAATCAAAATATAGTTTAATTTGAACAGTATGAAAGAAGATAGGGTCTGTGTTATCACACAGCTGTGTTATCACACAGACCTGAAATTTATAAGATTACACAATAGCATAATTTCTAAATAAAACAAATAAAAAAAATCAGCTAAGGATTGATTGTCCACTAGAACAATTAAACCTCAGCTGATCATTCATTGCCCAACTGGTTTTCTTTAACATGTTTAAAGAGTAAACTTCATACAATCAAATTATCGTTTTATTTGAACAGTATGAAAGAGGCCTTGGTTATTACGTAGACATGTAATTTATACGATTACACAATAGCGTAATTTGTAAATAAAACAAAGCATAAAAAAATTAGCTGAGGAGTAATTGCCATTTGAACAATTAAACCTCAGCCGATCATTGCATGCATTGCACAAGTGGCAGCGATGTAATTTAGAACTTATAAGATTACCCAACAGCGCAATTTGTTTATAAAACAAAACAAAAAAACCTGCTGGAGATTAATTGCCACTTGAACAATTACATATAAACCTTGGCCGATTACTCGATTGCAGTAGCTTAGACTGTGTTGTTAGTGGGGATTTGTCTCCTGTGCGTTGTGGTGCGTGCTCGCACTTGAGTGAGTTGTGGTGCATACACAATTGGGCACGTGCGTGCACTAGTGTCAGTGTGACTTGAGTGAGTACAACTTGAATGAGTGTGAGAAAATTGCTTGCACTCAATCAAATTATTGTTTCATTTGAACAGTATGAAAGAAGATGGGGTCTTGGTTATTACGCAGACGTGTAATTTATATCATTACACAATAGCGTAATGTGTAAATAAAACAAAGCAGTATGAAAGAGGCCTTGGTTATTACACAGACGTATAATTCACAAGATTACACAATAGCGTAATTTGAAAAATAAAACAGAGCTAAAAAAAATGGCTGAGGATTAATTGCCACTTGAACAATTAAACCTCAGCTGATAATTCCATTGCAGTAGTTTAGACTGTGTCATTAGTGGGAATATGGCACGTGCGCGATGTGGCGTTCCGGCTTGTGTGAGCTGTGGCGCATAGACAATGTGGCGCATGCGTGCCCTTGTGTGAGTGTGACTTAAGTAAATTGTTGCGGGTGCGCGTTGTGGTACGTGTGTGGATAGTACTTGAGTGAGTGTGACTTGAGTGAGTGCAACTTGAATGAGTGTGGGGGAAATGTGCGCACTTGATTGAGAGCACGCATTTTCACCCACACATGTCACAACTCACTCAATTCACACTCACCCAAGTGCGCGTGCAGGCGTCACAATGCGATTGCGCCACAAATCGCACTCACTCAAGTGTGCGCACGCGCCATAACGTGCATGCGCATCTCCACTAACGACACATTCTAAACTTATACTAATATATTGACGGACATATTATACAGTTATGTAACTAGTCAGTTGGAGACTGCAAAACTCACAAAATTACCTTTCGTAATCCGTATCTTGGATACGGATCATCCCCAAAATTGAATGGATTGGTCCTTGACCCAAAACACACCTCTTGTAAATTGTTCATGCAAATCCATGTGATCCCAATCGGATCCGGATTGCAATACGGATCCTGGATCCTGATAGACAGACAGACAAATCAACACGATCAAAAACATAACCTAGTGGTTGAGATAAGGAGGTGTTCTGGATTACGTTTTTTCTGTATTACAGCCCTGTATAATGTCAAGCTTATGGGAAGCAAAAAGGTGCCACCTGGTGAATGAACATGAACTAACCGATTACAGTGGGCTGTAATATGGCATGATTACGGCCAGCCATCAGTTTCTCCTACTGATAATGTTTACTTTGTATAAATGCAGTTTAACCCTGGTATCACAAGACCCGTATATAGGAAAAGCGATCAGTTCATGAAAAATTCAATATTGAAGGTAGTCCAGGAATTTTAGGTTTTGAAATGGAAAAAAATAATATAAAGCTGAAAATTTCAGGAAGTGTTCATTATGTCCTCCTTTATTACCTGTAAAAAGTCCCAAAGTTTCAACACAAAGATAACAAATCACAGCCTCTCATTTTAGCTCATTCGGTCAAAGGTCAGATGAGCTTTTGTCATGGCGCGTTGTCCGTCGTCTGTCCGTCCACAATTTGCCAAAATCGCTATTGGGACTTCAATCAACATAGTGGACAGCCACAGATCAGGAGTGATCACAGAAGGATTGTCTCCCTAATTCAGGAATATGACACTCCTGTAGATCTGGTAATTTCCGGGTGTTCAAATTTTCGCGAATTTCTGATTTTGGGACTTTTCATTTTAGTAGTGCTATTATTATAATAATTTTCGCGAGATTCTGGAGTTCGCGAATTTCTTCTCCTCGAGAAATTCGTGAAAATTAAAACATCACGAATATTACCAAATCTACATTATATCTGAATTCAAATCCACCGAATCCGGGGCTAGTGTGAGCTTGTCCTATAGCCTAGACATGTAGAAAGTTCAAACCAAAAACACCTGCAGTTACAAAGATGAGCTATATACTGCGCCATTGACACTTTTCCTTCTTTTTTTTCTTTTTTAAATTTTAGTCTATTCCGGGGGGGGGGGTCTATAACCCCCTGCATATCCCCAAAATGTGTTGTATGCCCCTATTGTTGAGTTGAGCAATTAGAGCCTTGTTTTATCTATAGGCCTGCCATGGGCCACAATTATTTTGGTAAATCTGTAGAGCATGTTTAATTACGTCGATTCCTCAACGATTCTGAACCGATTACTTTGAAATTTTGCACAGGCCATCTTTAAGTCAAATCCTAACACCTGTAAAAAATTACTTAGACCCTTCGACATGTAATGGAATTCCATAATTAGCGTAATGGGTTGATAGAGAGACGTCATAATTTCAATTTACTACATGTCAAATCGTCCTACTTTTGAATTAATGCATATAATTTTACATTTACAAAATTTCATGAAAATCGGTTGATAATAATGATGGAGAAATTAACAAATTACGGAAACAATGCGATACTGGTTAGTTATGTCCTAATGTATAGTGTGGGATGGATAGAGTTAGCCCTGGATTGATTCGTTTTACCCAAGAGCAATCTCGACCCCAAGGTCTGAAAAATGTTCACAGCTTTTTAATGATTGTGTGGGAAATGAGCTGAGCATGCGACATCTTAGCTAAAATGTTACTGATTCAAAAAAAAGTATTTTCTTCAGATATGACCGTTTTGTATAAAGTCAATCTGTGGCTGACACCTATTCCAGCCACCGCGGCTAGGATGGAGTTACCCTCTGTTGGGCTCCTATTGTTAGTCTGGGGACTATCCGACCCAAGGATATCGCAGCTGTGTGAAAAGCGAAGGTGTTTCAGCATTACATTGCATAGCAAAACCAAAGTGTATGACTGTCTGGGGGTAATTTCTCTATAGTCAGATTCACATTAAATTCATCAACCAGGGTGAATGAATTTCGCGGATTCCTCAGTCAATTCTAAACCAATTTTCATGACATTTTCAACAGACCATTATCTAGTCATGGGCTGACTACTCTGAAAATTTACAAGAAGATTTACAAGGTAGTTAGAAGAAGTTAGACCCTTTGACATGTAATGAAATTATGAGACAAAACTAATGGGTTTTTAGAGGGCGATGTATACAATATTTTTCAATGAACATACCGTACTCTCAATAACCCACCATGCCGTATCACTCTACGCTCACATCATCATCTGTATATCATTCATCAAAAATAAATTGAATAAATAATATTTTTCTCATTACCAGCGTGCATCATTAGCACCCGGTATATTTACTTGTAAAGGTTGTGATATATGCATATTTACCTACCACCACATACCACTTGGACTTTACATTCGACAGAGAATAATCCCATAAACCACATAACAAAATGAAATGAATCGGGCTTTAGGCCACCTTTGTGCACATATAGGCTAAACTGGGCCAGGAGAACCCCCTGAGGATGGTGAGATGATTGAGATGACACTGTCCTCCAGACACAGGATTCGAAATTCAAGCCCTGGCGGTTTGAGGCCGAGCACGCTACTTCTCGGTCACGGAGGCTCCCCACAATACTGACTTTCACATGTGGATGAGGAAGAAACATTTTTGTTTCTTTCAAACCGTCGAGACCGGGAACCGAACCCCGAGCTCTGGCGTGAAAGGCAGCGGTCCTAACCACTACCCTAGGGCCCCAGCCCAGACCACATAACATAAAATAATTGATATTTCTACATCTATATCACTCGTTTTTATATAGTTTTTCGAACAGCGTACCTCCGATGAAATATAATTATAGCTGTCATAATTTAGAGCTGTAACCGAAAACGCCCGTACAAAAAGTACATTACAAACAGAAATGAAGCCACCTGGGAAAAGTACAGAACACAAAAAAAATTCTGTACATATGAGGTGTAAGGCTATGAGGGCTACTTGTTTGATAGAACCACGCAAAATAAATGGAATTTTTGGAACTCTGTAAAACCTTTCTTCACTTTAAAAGTAGTACTGCATCAGGAGGAATTATATTATCGGAAAATAGTAAAATTTTATTTGAACAAAGTGAAATAGCGGAAATTATGAACGATTTCTTTGTAAACGTAGCTGCCGACATAGGAAAAGATCACACTCTTTCTGACCTTTAAAATCATCCCAGTATTCTTGAAATTAACGAGCATAATCAACGAATCACCTTTGATTTTTTCCCACCACAAGTGATGATGTCTCTAAAATTTTAAAAACTCTAGCTATAAAAAAGCTAGGTTAATTCCCTCGAAATTTTTAAAACACACTGGCTCTGAAATAGCACCTATTATTTCTGGACTAATAAATAAATCTATTGATAAGGGGTGTTTCCCCAGCGTTAGACTATATGCCTCACGATCTGCTGGTGGCAAAGCTGGAAGCCTATGGTCATATCATATCATATCTTTCCAACAAACAACAGCGTGTCCGTGTTGGCGAAAAGTACTGTTCGTGGCAAACCACCAACAAAGGAGTTCCACAAGGATCTGTTCTCGGTCCTAGATGTTTTTCAATGTTTTTATTAATGATCTCTTTTATTTTGTCAAAACTGCTTACAAATTATGCAGATGATAACACTCTTTCTTATGCGAATAAAAATTTCCAAATTGTTAAGTTAAATAATACCTGGAAATGGAAGCAGAAAAATGTATCTGGTTGTTTGCCATAAACTGCATGAAAGCTAATCTGGACAAATTTCTGGCTATTTTATTAAATTGCGAGAGTGAGGGCAGTCATTGCCTAAACGTAAATGGTTGCTCCATTGAGCCAAGCGAAGAAGTAACACTGCTGGGAGTGAGACTGGACAATCGGCTAGTTTCTAATCACCATACCAATGAATTATGTAACAAAACAGGGAGACAAGTGAATGATCTTAAGCGACTATGCCATCACATCAGTCCAGATGTGAAGATGGCCATTTCAGAGATTTTATCTTCATCAATTTACAGTACTGCCCAGCAATATGGCACCATTGCTCAGTATCAAACACTCAAAAATTAGAAAAAAAACAAGAACCGGCTCTGCGGTATGTCACAAATGTCTATAAATCCGACTACAGATCTTTTTTGTTGTGTCAGACCAGCTTGCATTCCCTGGAAGAGGGACGACAACAACAAATAGCTATTCAGACCTCCAAAATGGTAAATAACTTCTCGCCACCCTTCGGGGTATAATCACACCTCAGAAATTTACTCGAATTCATAGAAATTCTGTGAAAACCCTAGAAATACCTTTTTACAATAGAGTTAGACACGGAACAAATTCATTTTCTTTTTTTGGCACCTGGAACAATCTACAAGGGGGAAATCCGTACATTATCTGATCTTCTTTATTTCAGGAAAGTCATAGCTACTGGTCTGTACACAACAGTAGACTAGAACTTTTTTGTCACCACTGAGATAATAACTGAAACCGACACTATCCTTTTACATTAATTTACATAAATCCAAGATGGCCGCCAAAAGCTTTTATGGTCTCACCACACAAAACTACGCGCATACCATTATAAAATTTAAGAGCTGCAACATTACACACAAAAAACGTATACATGGGATATAGTACTTCTATAAGAGAGGTATTATGTGTGGGACATTATTTTGCACATCTGAAGGATTGTTAAGTATCGTAGTCATTATTTCATTCCGAGTCACCAGCTGATCATACAATATATAACAGGACACAAAGGAACTAGGTTTGAGAAGCTTGATATACTCCAGATTTACTTTTTAATGGGTCTGATTTCCTATCATTTATTTCTACAAACTGTTCTCCATTACTAAGGTAAGATTTAAACCATTGTAACGAGGAAAGTTTACACTTGTAAATTTTAAATTTTTAAATTAGAATATCGTGATCTACTAGATCAAATGCTATGCATAAGTCTATAAGCAACACCCCTATTGTATTGTCTTCATTTAGTGCTGAGAGCCAGGTATATACCATAAGGGTAAGTGCAGTATCACATGAATGATTGACCTTAAAACCAGATTATTTTTTCATAAAGTAAATTGTATGAGGTCATATATTCATAGAAAGGAATCAAGACGTGTTTTTTTAATATTTTAGAAGCTATTGGTTAAATTGATATGGGTCGATCATTTCATATGTCTTCCTTTGAATCTTTTTTATTGATTGGGGTAACTCTTGCCACTTTTCAAACGTATGGGAAACACCCGGTTTTAATACTAGAATTTCAAAATCTTTACTATTGAATCAGTAATATAAGGAGCTATTAATTGTATGAATCTTGCACTTATATCATCACAACCTGTCGATTTGTCCCCTTGTCTCTCATTAATGTACTTTAGTATAAACTGGTGAATAATTGAATAAATTTTAAAACTATTATTTGGAGGAACTTTTTGTTCTCTGAATTTCTCGGGGTCCTGATGGCAATTAGAGATGGCTTTGTTGTCAACAAAGTCGACATTGACGCAGACTCAGGGCAGGTGTGGGCGAGAGTTAAGCTTCCAGGTGATAAGCCACTCCATATATGTAGTTTTTACCGATCACCTAGTAGTGGTATGAACCCATTATGCGACCTCAAAAATTCTATTGAAATAATTACTCAACCAGGGCAAAATTTGGTAATTGCTGGGGATTTTAACTGTGGTGATGTTGATTGGGACTTTAGCACAGTTAAACCAGATGCTTACGACCGTGCTCCTAATCGAAAACTTCTAGATCTTGTGAATAATTGTCCACTAACAAATGTCCAACAACAAGCTACACGTCGGGGTAGAGCCCTAGTAGAGCCAAACAATTTCAATCTGTATTTGTCAAAGAAGACCACACAATTCCTGTACCAAAATTGTGTGATACCACTGCCCCTACTATTGGTGACCTGAAAATTACAACTAAGGGTGTTGAAAAACAACTATCCACGCTCAATATCAACAAAGCTAGTGGGCCCGACCAGATCCCCAATATATTTCTAAAACGGACAGCGAAAGAGTCTGCTTCTGTTCTTGCAGCTCACTTCACTCAATCATTGCAAACTGGCAATTTACCGGGTGGTTGGCTCTCTGCCGACGTTAGCCCAATTTTTAGAAAGGGTGATAAGGGCCTGGCTTCAAACTATCGACCGGTCTCCTTGACATGTGTTTGTTGTAAGCTCATGGAGCAAATATCGGTAAGACACATGTTAAAGCATTTTGATGACGAAAACATAATTTCAGACAAGCGACATGGTTTTAGAAAGGGTCACTCTTGCGAAACCCAGTTGAATACTACCGTAAATAATCTGTTGGCATCAGGCGATGTGGGGAACCATGTGGATATAGCCATCCTGGATTTCTCGAAGGCATTCGACATGGTTTCTCATCACAGACTGATGTCCAAACTAGATCATTATGGTATAAAAGGAAACATCCATATATGGATTTCATCTTTCCTTACCAATAGAAACCAAAAGGTCGTGATTGATGGCTATTTTCCGGATACAATTTATGTAGACTGGGGTATGAAATTTAATGCGAAAAAGTGTTCTATAATTTCCAACGAAAAGGGCGGCACGCTTTGTCACCAATAATTACAAGAGGGAATGTGGACCGCGAACCAATTGATTGACAGCCTAGGTTGGACTAGCTTGCAAGAACGCCGCAAAACAGATAGGCTTCGCATGCTCTACAAAGCAAATTAATAGAGAGGTAGACCTCTCGTTTGATATGCTGTGTAGACCTGACAGTAGAACAAGGGGCAGCACACACAATTTCAGAACCATTAAAACCAAAAATATACCGTTCTCAAATTCTTTCTTCATTAGAACTATACCGGATTGGAACAAACTACCATCTGATGTAAAATTGGCGCAGACCTTCACAGTCTTTAAGGCTAGATTGAAGAAGTCAGACTAAAAAATTGTGTTTAACTACCCATGCGAACCTCTCCTCGTGGCGCGATAGCACACAAAGTGCTCCTGCCACGTAACTTTCAGATTCAGATTCAGAATCCAATTGGGTTGTTTTTGTTTTTTAATCAGCTTCGTTATCCTAGGACAATGATTTATTTGATTGAACGATTTAGTCTAGAGATTGACAACACCATTTACATCATTTCTAGTTCACTAAATTGGTTTGGAAAGTAGACCAACAATGCTCATTACACTTTTTTGTTTGTACGGCTTAGTTTCAGTCACATTAGTTTGATGGCGGGCTTGTGTGTTTATGTCTTTCCGGTCGATGTGAAGACTGTTAGGGTCGCTGCTGTACTATGAAATGACGGAGTAGGCCCACGTTGTAGGCTGATGTCGTTGTCTGTTTACAAGCTTGTTGATTCAGCGACACCGTCACTTGCCGAGTCGTAGTTGGCCTTGTAACTACAGGCCTACCTGGTAAGGCCACTATGTTTTTTCTCTGTTTTAGATGAGCGCGCCCATTAGATTAAGGCAGCGCATTTGCGCATTGGAGTGCTGCTGATTTCCGAAAAATATTTTTCGAGCTATGTTTTTTATGCTTGTTTTTCACGTAGCTCCATTATTTTTTTTAAATAGGTCAATTTTTTATATTTTGTCGCCTTCATTAACTTTTCTAGCAATTTGTCCATTGTTTTTTTTAATTTGGTTGCCTTTTAATTTGGTTAAAGGGACTGGCCCTCGCTAAGATCATCAAAAATCAGTGATTTTATTTTGGCTTCTTAATATGACCATATGATGTAAACATGTCCATAGACTAGAACTGCAAAAGTTTTTTTAATTTTGTGCTGCGTATTCACCAGTTAGGCTAGATATAGAGACAAAATTCCTGATTTCTAATTATTGACAACCATGTCAAAAATTAGAAATACGGGAATTTCGTCTCTATATCTAGTCTAACTGGTGAATGTGCTGCTGGAAAAATTAAAAAACTTTTGCAGTTCTAGTCTATGGACATGTTTACATCATATGGTCATATTAATAAGCCAAAATAAAATCACCGATTTTTTGATGATTTTAGCGTGGGCCAGTCCCTTTAACTTCTCCATAAATAGGCTCAATGTTTTTTTCTTAAATGTTTTTCTCCGCCACTGACCTAAAACAGAGAAAATTAAACATAGCCTAGTGGTCTAAGATTAGGTTAGCAAGCCTTTCACACAACTGCTTGCGCCGACGTATATTTAAGTGTAATCCATCACAATTTTTCAGCCGATATGTGTCAGGTGCTTGGTGGGTAGCAGAGGCGTAGCCAGGGTTATTAGCATGTGTACTCACACAGCAAATGCTGTATTCTGAAGCTTTAGCTAAATTGACACGATTTAATTGATTTCGTAAATTGAGTAACTTATGAGAACATAATAAACTTAGCAGCTTAACAATATAAATTATTAATTTCAATCCACGTGTGTGCGTTTAAACGCCTTGTTGACTTTAACTGCCCATTTAATGTAATATGTGTCTGGTGTTCCATGTGAATAGCCTTAGCTTATCGATTTATTCAATAAAAGAGAGACAAATATTTGTGTATCTTGGCTTATTTTTTACATTTCTGAACTGCACCATTCGACTGATCATGCTGATAATTAGGCCTACGTGCACAGATTACGTGACGGATTGCACATGATGTTTGCCAAATATTGTCTACAGGGAAGATGTGTAGATAGGATTAGACCCCTTAGTCTGGGCTAATATTACATGCCAAACAAGTACGGTAACAGACAAAAGCCACAAGACGGATAATGCTTATTGATAATGATAGGCCTGTATAGATTTTAATATACAAACCAAGACCATAGATTGCGATCGCGACGCGGCAAAAACAGCAGCACAAGATCAAGAATTATAAAGCCTAACTATTATCAGATTATGTGATCCAGCCGGGCGATCACCCACCCAGCAGAAACGAGACATTGTCTGTGACGCTGGTCCAACATTAAAACACCATTGTGTTTGCTGGGCAGGAACCTGGTGTCATATATACACACATAGTCGTCACCTTGTGTATAATTTGTTAACAAGGCCCGCCGGCGACGGGAATAGGCCTCAGCCTCTAATCATCGTTTAAAATTAAAAATCATTTGAAACAAGAGCATACTCGACAATAGCCCGCCACCATTATTGAAATTGTCCGGGAACTGGTTATTAACAGCATGCAATACAAAGACTGCACAGTTTGTTCAATAGTAATGGTTTAGCTACCTGGCAAGGTTTTCCAGTTATTACGCATATTGAAGTCACAACAGAAGTGTGAAGTAAGTAGCAGCAGGTCGGCCATTTTGAATTTGATGAAGTTGAATTTTTTCATCGTATATCCCTACCACAGACAGACAGACAGATATTTTATTGACAGAAAGAAAGTCAATCCAGACTTATTTGTCATAGAAATAGAGATATGTACATGTATGTTAAAATCATATGACAATATACATAGTAACGTTATGACATACATAACTAAAAGCATGTTAACTGGCATTGCCATAAGAAACACTGGGTATATACTTAAAATAAGATTGAAAGGCATTGCCAGGGTAACATAAGGTCTATCATTTTGTTTATATATATCCCTACCTGAAACTGCACATTTTGTTTAATAGTAATGGTCTAGCTGTCTGGTCTGGTTCCCCACATATTACGCATACATGTATTACAAAAATAATGCCCGATAATTTTTGGCCGCCATGACCTACTTTCTGTGCAAATCTTGCCCAATTTCAAACTCATGTGAGCTATTAGTGAAATGGATATATGGTATGAATTTTTGAGCAATATATATAAGATTGTTGAGTGAATCGCGTTAGCGGGAAAATGTGTCGATCGGAAGTGGCCGCGGGTCTGCCATTTTGACTTTGATTAAGTTGAAATTTCTCATGGTAGGCCCTATATTATTCCTACCAGAAACTGCACATTTTGCTCCTTAGCAATGGTCAAGCTATCTGGTCCGGTTTTCCAGATATTACGCATATTAAAAAAAATAATGGCCGATAATCGGCCCCCCCATGACCTAGTTCTGTCCGAATATTGCCCAATTTCGAACTAATCCGAGCTATTGTTGAAATGGATATAGGGGGGCCTACGGTATAAATTTTTGAGCAATACATAAACAAATGGTGAGTGATTTTCGTTAACGAAAAAAATTGTCGATCGGAAAAAAGTCAAGGTCATAGGGGTCACAGAAAGATCAAATGTGAAATTAGTCAAGCTTTAGGCCTAGTCATGATTAACCAGACTCTGTATGTGAAGTTTGATGTGCTTTCAACTTACGCGAAACATGTTATAGTGCTAAAAGTGGCGGACAGACGGACGGACAGACGGACGGACCAGCCTGATGACGACAATAGACATCCGCGAGGTCGCCGGTCACAGGCTGACCAGCTGCCTATTGAAAAAAACAGATGCATCTGTTCGATGTTTGGCCGCAGGAATCGGATTGTTTAGTGGTCTACAATCAATTTGTGACGCTTTTAGGGTCATGTTAAGAAAATATAAACAATTCAAAATTCGAATCGAGCAAGTATGGTCAGTATAAACAGTCGTTATTGTGTTTAATGTTTTTGCAGCTGCAAACAACATTCAGCTCTCTGTCTGGAAACGCAGTGCCGTCTAGTCATTTAGCACCTGTCCTGAAAATGTCATTAAAAATATTGTATAGCTGAAAAGTTAGAACGTTTGACATTGTAGTAAATATCTAATTATGACGCCGCTCTATAAACCTATCATAAACCTAATTCTGGTTTATTCTCAGAATTGTGTTACATGTCAAAATGGTCAAACTATTGAAATACTCACTGGAATTCCCGAAATTTGTCGCCAAATGACTTGATAATAATGGTTGTAAAATTGTGTAAAAATCAATGGAGAATTGACTGAGTAATACCCGAAAAGCTAACTTTCCTTTTGGACTTCCACCGTCGGACAGACTAGGCCTATATATAGGCAGTGATTTATTGTCGTAACGAGTGATCAGGGCAGGTGTTTTAAGTGGTGATAAAGTCAATATCAGTTTTGTTTTGCACTCTTGTGTTATAATGTAATTAAACTGTTCTCCTTCGTGTAGGACCTATACTTTCTGTAAAACGGATCAGATACAAACAGATAGGGCCTAAGCAACACCTCACATATTTTTTTCTAAAACTGTGAACCGGTCACAAACTTGCTCTGGATCCGCTACAGCACTGAAGTACATATTAAATGTTGCATTTTGATGAGATTTAAATGCTCTATTAAATATAAACTAAAATTAATTATTCTTTACCCTTCCATACAATGTGTACGCACGTGCGTACTGGCATACGTCTGGCTACGCGCCTGGGTAGACTCAGCATTACTATTAACAAAATGATTTTACATATGAGAAACGTATGTAAATATTGAAAATACTTCAAATAAAGGTTATTTTAGCTTTTATTGACCCCCAACATCGCTTGTCTAAGTGCGCTTTAAAACTCATTTTGCCAGATCGGGTCACATATATATGCTATCAAACAAAGTAAAGCAGTGGTCATCTTGGATTTATGGCAAGGAGGATCAAAATACTTAGTTTCATTGTTTGTTCTCATGTTAAACTTTTGTGTAATCATTAGTAGTCTAGCTAACTACAAAACATAATATTATAGCCAAACATGTTAAAATAAGGTCAATATATGCCGAAAAATGATACCAAATAAGGTAAAACAGCGTCCATTTTGGTTTATGCAAATGAGTTTAAACATGTGTGGCCTACATTCAACGGGTCCAGGTCGTTATTCCGACAGGTCGTTATTCCGACAGGTCTATATTCCGACAGGTCGTTAGTCTGACAGGTCGATATTCCGACAAACAGGTCGATATTCCGACAGGTCTATATTCCGACAGGTCGATAGTCCGACAGGTCGTTATTCCGACAGGTCGTTATTCCGACATAAAAATAATAGCGAACTAGAGAATTAACAGTTGCTGTCGTGATGAATAACTATGAGCGAGAGAGTCCATGACCAGGCTATATATATAAATAATGTTGTTTTAATATAAATAATGTTGTTCCAACTCTGCATCACTCATTTGACATTTATTATTCATTCGAAACTGGCATTGGTGACGCAAATGTCAGCTTCAAATGAATGGAAATACCCCCACGTTTAAAAACTGTACCTGATATAAGCCTAATTATTTACAATCGGTGCTTTATTTGAGATCTGAACCCATTTGCCCGCACTGAAAGGGTTATAACCTTCTCCAACCTTATTTTCTGGGAGCCATTTGGCGTATTGTTTAGAGTAGTAGACCTTATAAGCCCTATGGAGGGGTCTTAACCCACATTTTTAAACCCATACTCTGATAATAGGAATACGTTCAGACCAGTTGTTGGGCTTAATGTCAACTAGAAGGCTAACAGGAGTTTTCTATTCTGTAGGATTTGATGCTCCGTAGGCCCATACATATATTAGATTATTTAAAGGTATACTTGTATTTATTTCATAGCTTTTATAGCTGTCTTATTTGCTACTATTCTGTTTATACTAATAGCCCTCCATGTACGGTCTGTAACCTGGTAACAGCAACAGTATTTGATGATCCGTGTAGTAAAGTCTTGATGATTTTTTTTAATGCATCGAATACTTGATGATATCGTAAGGGGGCGACCATTAAAATTGCAGGAGGGACCTGGAGTTTTTTTAGGAATAAATAATTTCGTCCTTTGAAAGACCGGAAATAAAAAATCACCTTCCAAATTGTGTTTAAACAAATAACTGGATCAAACGTTTTGAAAAAATCCTTTCCGAAAGAATGTAGAAATAATTGATAATTTAATCACACTTTCTGCAAAAAAACAACCTCGCTGAGTCATCTATTTCAAGCAATTGCCATTTGCCCCGGGATTAACCCGTGTAGGCATCAGGCTGATAACACCAGCAAAAATGCGGCACATGAAAAAAATACATACAGACTTTCTAGGCGAAAAATATTTTACATATAGCCAGCTTGGAAAAAAATAATGTAGGCCTAGTTGATTGTAATACAAAATCTGAGCAAAAACTTCAGGCCCCCTGCTATTTTAATGGTCGCCCTTTAAAGTCTTTGCAATTGTAACGCAAAATTAATGATAGTTTTTATTTATTTAATTATTTGATCCCTTGTTTTGTGTTTTGTTTATTATCATTTGCCCTTTTAATTTAATTTTAAGTTTAATTTTAATGAACATAAATTGTATTCTGGATATCAAACGTAGTAAGGGTGTTGGCCACATGTAGTTGATATCCGAATGTATACACTTTTATTTGCAATTGCATATTTGTACAATTATGACATATTATTTATGTATCTTTAAATTTAATAAATAAATAAAAACATAAATGAATTTAAAAGGTTCCCACAAATTTCACTGTTTTTCCCTTACTGTTCTGATAATTTCCAGATCGAAAAATCATACATTTACCAACTATCAATTAAATTGACATGTTTATGCAATACCTCATTTCAACATGATTTTTAATGCTGAATTCATTTCTGAAGCTAGTAGTAACTTTTAGGGTTTCGTTGAAGAATAAATCCAAGATGGCTGCCATTTTATGTTTAATTGGGAGTAAGTCTATTGTCATTAGTATTTGAGATACATATAAGCTTTTAAATCTATAGACTACCAGTATGTCCTCATTTAATACCTGTAAAAAGTCCCAAGGTTTTTCCCCAGACTGGAACATATTTTTTTGACAAAATTCAAAATGGCCGCCAAGCCCTATGTTGAAGTTGTAATTCCTGAACTATTAAACATATATTTTAATGTAATACCTCATTTCCACATGCTTTTTAATGCTGAATTCATTTCTGAAGTTATTAGTAACTTTTAAGGTTTCGCTAAAGAATATATATCCAAGATGGCCGCCATTTAAGGTTTTATTGGGAGCAATTGTCATTCGTATTCGAGATACATATACGCTTTTAAATCTATAAATTACCAGTAATTAATGACTAGTAACAAATAACTCTATATCCAAAAGAAATATGGCGTACACATTTTAATGTATTTATTTCATAATACATTATAGCCAAAACATCATATTCAATCAATAAAACAACGTTAGCCTGAGAGAGTTGTGCCATTTTTTTTTTCCTAATCATCAATCTGAATTTCACACCTAATCATTTTCATTAATTTGGGAGGTGCTGCATCAAGCTCCTCAAAAACTAGTTACAGGTTTTTATTTTAAAATTGACATCCCCAGCCTGTTGGTGGTAATCTGTTGCCATGGAATTCTTGTACATTTAGATATGTTAGTGATAAATGTTATTTACTACTGTTCAACTGGGGTCCTAAGTAAATATCCTAAGCAAGGGCTCACACTTGAGTCCACATGGTCATAGGCAAGGTTCCACACACAAGGCTGCATTGTTCTAGGCAAAGACTCACACCCGATCTTACATGTCATAGACAAGGTCTCACCACCGAGCGCGCAGTGAATAGGCAAGGACTCACACACACACATGTATGGTCCATGGGCAAGGAATCACACCCGAGCCCGTAGTGTTCTAAGCAATAACTCACACTCGTGTCCACAAGGTCCTGGGCAAGGTATAACACCTGACCCTACAGTTCCTAGGCAAGGATTCACATCCGAGCCTAGAGGTTATAGGCAAGGATTAACCACAGGCGCGCATGGTATTAGGCAATGACTCACATCCGAGCCCGCAGCGTCCTAGGCATGGTCTCAAACCCAAGCCTTCAAGTCCTAGACAAGGATTTAGCGTGAGCCCGCATGGTCTTAGGCAAGGACTTACACTCGAGTCGCCAAGGTCCTAGGCAAGGACTCGCACCCGAGCCCGCAGCGTCCTAGGCAAAGTCTCAAACCAGAGCCTACAAGTCATAGGCAAGGTTTTACCATGAGCCCGCATGGTCTTAGGCTAGGACTCACACCCGAGACGGTGGGTCCTAGGCAAGGTCATACACTAGAGCCTACAGGGTCATAGGCAAGCACTCACACCATAGGGGTCCAATGCAAGGTATTATACCCGAGCCTGCAGGATCCTAGGGAAGGTCCTATGCCCTATTTTTCATGTTTATACTCGATGCAACATTAATAGGAACCCGAATAAGTTTGTTTGTGTTTGAAATAACGAGGCCGTCCCGATGGCCCATTCGATCCTGCTGTGGCTCGAAGCTCAGAGCTACTGGGATCAAATCCTGGTCGGGTCGGATGTTAGTCATCGAGGTTGTCCCTATACAGTGCTCCAAACTGTTCAAAGGCATGGAGTCTGCAGTGATGTCTATGGCACTGTGCACTATAAAGAACCCTTGAAGTTATTCGATAAGACTAGGGCATAGTCCCTTCCTTCTTTCACGATATTGCCATGATTGTGCAGAAAGCAACGTAAAGCAATATTCACTTGAAATAACGACACGTGTATAGATGACAGATATTTTGTAGTGTGGTTTAGCTGGGAAGGTCTATATCCTAAAACCTTATATGGGACATATAAACGTGTAATATCAATTTATGAATGGTGATAACGACACCAAAATTGGTCTGTGTATGCACCTGCGGGTACTGTGAGAACAGCATGTTAGTCAAACCCTAAATCAAAATGACCGTGATTTTTCAATATGACCAATATAATATGTAATAATAGGCCAGCTGCTATTAAACTGACCCGTTCAACAGATACTAGTCAGTCACCACACTGAGCACATGTCCGCAAAAATGCATTCCAATTTCTTGCTTCCAATCTCAATCTGTTTTTTCTAAATCCTTTTTATATCTGATTGATGTCTGCTTTGGATGTAATTGATTTGTCTCGTTAGATAAATTGATTTTTTTGTGAATTATGTTCATCGTGTCCCTGCTTCCCGTGTTTCTGTTATGAATGACGAAATCATATTATATTGAGTAATAACAGATACACATTTACATACATTATTTAATTTATTAAATCATCTTTCCTTTGAAAATATACTGCATTGTTAAAGGAAGTTTAGTGCTGAAAAAGAAATTAGTAGTACCAGGGACACGTTGAGCCGTCTTGGTGTGGTAAGCTGTTGTGACATGGCACAACGCACGCTGTTGTCATCGTAATAATTTCATGCATCTTAATTTATAATTAATATTATCACATGAAAGGCTGGATCAACACCGAGGGCAATTTACTGGACTAAATCACATAGCATAACCACCCTTGATTCCAGAGATACTTTTTACTGCCACTATGTTTCCAAATAAAAAATTATAACATAATTTCTGAAATTGTTCTTCTACCTCAATGGCGGCCATTTGAACTGTGGAATGACATAAGCTTTACAATGTTAAAATAGGACCAACATTAAGTTTCTCGTGAAAAATTATGCAGTAAAAAGATATTACAAAGGAATATATTAGAATTTCTTCATCAGTTACAGTTTCAATATTGTATCAGGCGGCCATTTTGAATTTTTGCAAATAAAACACGAATGAGGCTTTAAAACTTAAAAAGAAGACCTGAAATGAGTTCCCCGTAAAAAAATTAAGTGAAAAAGAGGTATTACAAAGGAATATATGTTAACTTCTTCGTATGTAGCAATTTTTGAATGGCCTCTGGCGGCCATTTTGGATTTTCGCGAATAAAACCATGTTCCGCTCCTGGGAAACTTTGGGACTTTTACAGGTTATTAAGGATGACCACCTGAACAACTCCTGAAATTTTCAGCTTTATATTATTTTTTTCCATCTTTAGCCCTGAAAATGCCTAAAATTCCTGGACTACCTTCAATATTGAATTTTTTATGAACTGATCGCTTTTCCTATATACGGGTCTTGCGATACCAGGGCTAAACTATATTTATACAAAGTAAACATTATAGCTTGCTATTTTTGCACACGGCAAAGAAGTACTTGCGTTATAATTATACGGGCTTTGTTATAGTAGTCACCCAGTTTGCGTAGTTCCTGTTACATTTGTAAAAACGTCGGTACAAAAGTCATCAATATTTCCCCCTCGCTGTAAACATGTTAAGCTTACAACACCTGATCTTGTTTTGTAGGTACAGATTTTCTTTGGGGCTGACTACATGGCTTGTCGTGGCTGAGTCAGGTGTACGATCCATCACATTTTGCACCGATAGTTAAAGTTGTTTGAACTCCGTAGCCATTAAAAACATTATACGAGCACTTAATCAATATTAGACATGACCGTGTTGGCTGAAAGGTTGAACATAAAGTGAAAATGCAAAATGCAAATTGACAGAACCATAATAATATAATTGATAATGTTTTGTGTGTTTGTAGTGTTTGTTGTATTAGCGTGATAGTTAATGGGTGATCGATAATATGATTCAAACACAGAGTTATTGGAAACGAAGTGTGTGTTTAAACATCACGATTTCTAAATGTTCTTGTCTAAAATTAAACAAATATGAGTAATTTTTACCCTCTTGAAGTTGTGGGTCGCGGTAGCGAGACACAACTTCAAGTGGGTGAATATTATATTATATTTAAATAATATAGTCTAGCGGACACACGCTTTAGGCTCAGAATAGCCTGATAGAAAATAATTAGGATAAATAGATAACAATTCGTCCCCTTAGATATGAAAGGGTGTATCTGCCACTTTGTAAAGTGGCAGATACACCCTTTCATATCTAAGGGGACGAATTAAGCACATCAAGACTATACATACATTTTATTTTCTATTATGCTAATGAGAAAGGATAAACACGACAATATTCAGCGCGACCCACAACTTCAAATGGCTGAAAATTACTTATTTTGTTTTAGTAATTTGTAACAAAACCTTTGCAAATGTCGATATTCAAACACACATTTAATTCCCACTAACATTGATTTGGTCGGTTAATAATACGGAATAAAAACGACTATATGGTTTATTTGATATGTTATCATTAATATTGTGATAGTGTGTTACCGAATGATCTATATATTGTATTGATATGATATTTGAATTATTTACTATAATAATATATTGATTTGTTAATGTCTGCACTAGTCAAACGCAGCATAACAATACAATCAAACATTCCAAAGGCATTTATAAAAGTGAATATTTATTGATAGAAAAAAACAATATTTTAAAATGTTAAAGGGACATGCCCAGGTCTAAAATCATCAAAAAGTCGGTGATTTTATTTTAGCTTAATAATATGACCACAAGATGTAAACATGTCCATAGACTATAACTGCATGAGTTTTTAAATTTTTGTGCTGCGCATTCACCAGTTAGGCTAGATATAGAGACGAAATTCGTGATTTCTAATTCTTGACAACCATGTCAAAAATAAGAAATACGGGAGTTTCGTCTCTATATCTAGCCTAACTGGTAAGTGCGCAGCACAAAAATTAAAACAACTTTTCCAGTTCTAGTCTATGGACATGTTTACATCATAATATGGTCATATTCAGAAGCCAAAATAAATCACTGATTTTTTGATAATTTTAGACCTGGGCATGCGCCTTTAAATTGTATTGTAATAATTGTAGCAATGGTGTGTGAAATAAAAAATGATTTTACGAGTTTGCTAAGGTAAATTGTAGTCAGATTCTGACGTTTAAAGTAGATGCCCGCTCTGACGGGGTTAAATTCCGAGCTGGGATAATATTCAGATAGCTTTATTAATACAAATCCTAATCTTGATCTGCCCGATAGCCAGAGGGTCTAAACACTGTATTTGTATTATTTTGTTTGTTAGGCCTATATGTCGAGGAATATAATTGATTAGTTTTGCAATATAAAATCACGTGAGTGCAGATTCGTGCCTGTATTTTTAAGAGACAAACTGTATTTGTCTGAGGTCAAATTTTATTTATAATCACACGGACCGTGGACTATTTGCTCCTGTGTAGATTTAACCCTGTGTCCCCTCACAATGCACCAAAGCAGAAGTCCTGATTATCAACTAATTTTTTATGCAATATTGCAAACGTAATATTTGAACAGAATCCCAATATCCATATAAATTTTGTAAATTTATATGCATTATTTAAAAGTTAAACCATTCGAAATGCCTCCCATGGTATTTTATATGTTCACATATACACAGACACGAATACGATATCCACCAAACAACATAAGATTAAAACTGGCCGTATTCGTATCCGTGCATATGTGAACGTAGCTTAATCCGCAAAAACGATAAGTTATCAAATTTAACTTTTCACCCAGATAAATTTCTGTCTCGCTACCGCGACCCACAACATCAAGTGTCTGAAAAATAATCGAAATTGAAACACACTTAATTAAATCGGCTAATTTTATCGGCTGATAAACTAAATTAAAAACGTCGTGTTTGGTGCTTAACCCTTAGGGTGCGAGGACTGCCTTTATACGTCAAAATATAATGTCTACAGACGTCAGAATCTCACGTCTGACGTTTTAAGACGGTCTCCGCACAGAAATAAATAAAACATGTATGATTGCCGTATATAGACCCATAACATAGGCCTTCAAATGAAACGGAAAGAACTAGCTAAGACATTTCGGAGCTAAAGGATCCTATCTGCCACTCTGACGAGTGTCAGATAGGATCCTTTAGCTCCGAGGCGACGATTTGTGCTGATTTCAAATTGAAAAAAATCATTTGATCTCCATGGTTTATATAATAATATTTCAGCGTTGTGAGGGTTAAAGTGTCAATGTAAGGGTGATTACCAATGACGCGGATTAAGGATATATTTCACTTTTACAATTGGCCACAAGGTGTTGAAACAACACAAAAATATGACTATTCTTTATATCACAGTCATGATTTCTCAGTTAATTCTCATCTCATTTCTATCACATTTTACAAACAATATTTTCTGGTAATTCGGCAATCAATTGCATGAAAATTGGTTGAGAATTGTGTGCGGAATCAGTGAAATTCATTCTGAATATTTTTAATGTGATTTGATTCTGGGTATATGGTGTACGTGAAGGTTTTAGAGGCTAAAGGGTTAAACAAACCAGGAAGTGAGATTCCATGTGACCCTCTTCAGGTGTCAATGTGATCCTCTTCAGGGGGTGCTGTTATACAAACTCGGATCAATACTGATTGGTGAAATATGACTGTGGTTGAGTGGGTTGTGTGCTCATCGTGTGACCCCCCTCCCCCGTTCCTGTTTTAATGGTGGGCCAGCGTCGCGTACAATGGCCCAACAATAAAATAAGCATTTTGTGTTACTGAGGGGGGTGGGGCTCCATGTATTACGTGAGCCTTTCATTCTGTGTTGACTGTTACGTCAATTACACACAGCTTAGGTTTACGTACGGTTCTGGTTTAAATCTTTCAGTGCGACGACTGACGTCAGAATCTGACGTCAGAATCTGTCTTCCAAGTTTCGATCCCCGCACTAAAAGAATCAAGAATTTATAATGGCCGTAGACCAATAACCTAGGTATTCCAATGAAGCGGAAAGAGCTAACCAAGACATTTATGACGATTTCAAATTGAAAAAAAACATTTCACCTCCTTGATTTAAAAAACATATTTCAGCGCTCTAAGGGTTAGGTGCACGACAAACACGTACGCTGACCTGATACTTGTGAAATGTTGTGTCAGCGTCGCAGACGATGGCCCAACATAACAGAATCACTGAGTCGGCATGTTGTTCTTGCCAAGGGGGGATTCCCGTGTATTGCCCTAAAGTTTGCTCGCCGTAATCACCCTGGTAACGCCGACCCGATGGCTCATTCGGTCCGGTTGTGGCTCGAAACTCCGATGTACTGGGTTCGAATCCAGGTCGGCAATTTGTCATCGGTGCTCCAAACTCTTCAAAGGCATGGAGTGTGCAGTGCTGTCTATGGTAATGGTAGGGCATAGTCGCGGCTTCGTGCTTCCTTCTGTCGCGATATTGCCATGATTGTGTAGAAAGCGGCGTAAAGCAATTTTCACAACTCACAGTAATAATGCCTTGTTTTGACGTCCAGACAAAACTCAATAAACACCAGACGTTGTCGTTGCCAGACGTTGAGTAGTATAACGAAGGAACAACATTATAACCACATTGGGTTAATTTATTGTAATTATTGGAATAATGTTTATTATAACAACATGGGGTCAATTTATTGTAACTATTGGTATATTTATTGGGATAATGTTTATTAGCGTGTCCAGTGTTGAGTCGTGTCGTGTGGTCACCTAGTCCGAATTTGCCGCAAACACAAAGGTCAGCGCACACAGAGTCTGTTATTACGGACTAGTAGTGGTCACCCAGACATCGTAGGCTTATATTGAACTGATATAATGGACTATGACATAGCGACATCGTAGGAACTGTTCAATGTAATGCTGGGAAAACAAGCAAACTACACGATTTGCAGCTGAAATACTGATTTTGCTGCCATCTAGATTCAGACATTAACACAAAATAAAAATATAGATGTAATTATATAACAGCATTTTGGTCAATTTAAAGCTAAATATTCAGTTATTTAAATCTTATATATCGTCACCTTGGTATCAAAGGGTTGAATCTGCCACTTTGTATGAAAATATTTCACAATTTCTCATTTTGTGAAATTCGAATTGATTCACTTGAGTGCAACGTTTGCTATTTGTTTTGTTAACAGGTTCAATCACTTTTATTTCTTTAACCATCAAGATTTGCTGATGTTTTATCAGAAATTAACCCTTCACGATGCATTAAAGCATCATTTTAACAGACTTAATTTTCCTACAACCAAGGGTTTTAGAATTAAAATTTCCATGAAACTGATTTAACAATACATGGTAATTTTCTGTAATTTTTAAACCACATCAAGTCATCTTCATCCACTGCAAGTCGAGAATTGCGACAGCAATTCGCGGCTTGTAGTGGATGAAGATGACAATGATAAATTCAGGCTTGAAAGGGTTAAACAAATGTGGGTATGTTTTACCCACTTTGGGTCGCGGTTGCGAGACACAACTTTAAGTGAGTGAAAATTTAAATAACAAGAATTAGCCCTTTAACCTTTACAGCGCGGGGATCGACTTTAGTCGTCAGAATCTGACGACTAAAGTCGTAGACGTCAGATTCTGACGTCTAAAGTCGATCCCCGCGCTGTAAGAGACGTCATATTCTGACGTCTAAAGTCGATCCCCGCGCTGTAAGAATAA
Organism: Flabesymbios commensalis; assembly: GCA_964017125.1. NCBI lineage: Eukaryota > Metazoa > Annelida > Polychaeta > Terebellida > Flabelligeridae > Flabesymbios > Flabesymbios commensalis. Next base: position 8,367,162 of record OZ024904.1, read on the forward strand.
AAATATTCCTAATGGTCCTAGACCCATAACTTAGATATTCAAATAAATCAGAAAGATCTAACTAAGACATTTATGTTGATTTCAAATTGAAAAATCCCTTTGGTTTTCATAATTTTCATAAACAAATTCAGCGCTTTAAGGGAAGGGTTAATCCCATTTTGGTTTAGTATTGGGACCAGCTACGCGAACGGTGGATCAGCATTAACCCTTGTCCTGCTAGGCCCCAATATATATACATAACCCTTGTCTGATGTTTTCTGGTCATCATTCTGCGTTTTAAAGGCTGCTAACGTTGTCGATGCCATTCTTAGTGGATAACAGCTGATTATTTTAATAATTAGGCTTGATGCATACAATCAACTGACAGTATGTACAATATAAAACAATATAAAAAATGACATAAATGTACAATTAAATATGTTTACTGGTTTTCATTCTGAGTTTTAGGGGCTGATTACTTTGTCGATGCATGCAAAGGATGTCTAGCAAATGAAATGAAATGAAATGAATCGGGCTTTAGGCCACCTTTGTGCACATATAGGCTAAACTGGGCCAGGAGAACCTCCTGAGGATGGTGAGATGATTGAGATGCCACTGTCCTCCAGACACAGGATTCGAAATTCGAGCCCTGGCGGTCTGAGGCTGAGCACGCTACCTCTCGGTCACGGAGGCTCCCCACAATATTGACTTTCACACGTGGATGGGGAAGAAACATTTTTGTTTCTTTCAAACCGCCGAGACCGGGAACCGAACCCCGAACTCTGGCGTGAAAGGCAGCGGTGCTAACCACTACCCTAGGGCCCCCGCCCGAGGATGTCTAGCAACCGATCAGTTTAAAACTATATATTTAAAACTATATATAAATATTATATAAAAGTACGTTGTAAAAAAAAAAAAATTATGTTCATTACAGGCTTTTACAGTCACGTATCGTTACACGCAATGATTACTGCTCCATATCTACCTGATACCAAACACCAAACGTCAATATTGGCCCAGTGTTGATCCACTATCTGAGACTGACCCAATATTAATGCACCATTTTGTCAACTGTTCGTGCTTATTGTGATAGAGTGAGTGCGGTGGCCCTGCTGCAGTGGTTAACACTGCCTGTACTGTTTGGAAAGTCGTAGATCGTGGGCTCGAACCCTGCTCTGGCATTCAAGTTTCAAAGAAACAAAAATTTTCTGCCCCTGTGCAGATTCAATATTGTGGGGATCCTCTGTGACCAAAGGTAGCGAGCCCGGCCTCAGACCGCAGGGGCACGAATTTGGATTACTGTGTCTGGAGGGCAGTGTCATCTCAGTCATCTCATGCATCTCTTCAGGAGGTTCTTCTGGCCTAGTTAGGCCTATATGTGCACACAGGTGGCACAAAACCCCATTCGTTTATTCATTCACTCGTTTGTGATGGGGCGAAGGGAATAATTGTCAAAAGAGGCACGTTGCGTTGCCGATACCTTTCTCAGTAGAAAATGGCTCATTATTTTACTTAATTAAAAAAAAACATTTCAAGACCGTTTAAAAAATAATTTTATAGGCCCTCATTTTAAAAATGAACTTTATAAACCCTCAGTTTAAAAATGAATTTTATTTGCCCTCACAAGTCAGGCGTGTTCAAAGACACGATTCGCATTGCAAGCTAATAGGACGGGCTGACATAAGAAAAAAAAACAAGTTTGAAGAAGGAAGTTGAGATCCTGTATTATACGTAAATTCTGCGTGCACCTTTATTCACAGATTTGCATATCTCTCGAGTTACGTCTAGATAAACAGGATTAGTCCGGCATGACCTGCTGCACGGGGATCCCCCTAGTATTATTTCCACTTCTTTGCTTAACAATTGAATCGGAGTCGTGCTTGCACTTAAAACTACGGCCTAAAAATAATGTTGACGCGACACGACGTGTGATATGATTGGTCGATCAACCGGTCACGTGTTGGAAACAGATCAGTTATAAGTTTGAATGCTTCCTCGTTTCAGAAGCCGTAGCTTGCAAGGTGTATGTTATGCACATAGCAGACGTTTCTTCCCACAAGATTAGGGAACATCCGCTTCTTCCTACAAGGTTAGAGAAAATATTCAAGTGGTTCATTTGCGATACTTGTTTTTTATAACATCAGTTAATTTTCATTCATAGTGAGGTGGGAATCGCGGCAGCAATTCACACCTCACGATAAACCTTCTTGGTAGGTAAATTGTTAAGCAATGAAATTAATAACCTAAATATAAAACATCTATAAAGTGTTAAGTTGTGATGTTAGCACCCTCCTCTACTATTAGGACGTGTTTACACATGCTAAGCACATTCTACGCTACGGCAGCTGAATATTTTACGATTATATTCCTACAATTATCATGTATTCTATGGTCATCATAGACAAGATAGTTTGTCTTTTTTATTTGAATAATGACGTATTTTTGTAGTTTACTTTAAAATGAAATATTTGGTTTGCAATTAATAAATACATAATAAAGAAATGATTTCCTAGCGTTTGCCTGTGTTACAGTCCCGAGAGTAGAGAATGAGAATGTGTCGTTTTCTGATGCTCCTCGTGGGCGTGATGTCAGTGCACCAGGTGATATCAGGTAATTTGTTATTTATCTAACATGCACCTAGCTTTCCTGTGCCAATTACCGTTTACACTTTTCAAATAAATATACATTATTCATACTAGTATTAGTAGTAGGTATTTTCATCCCCGTTGATTGATTATTTTATTGCTTTATTCATTGCTTGATTGATCAATCGATTGAACAATTGACCAATCGATTGATCGCGATTGATTAATTGATTAATTGGTTGATTGATTGATTGATTGATTGATTGATTGATTGATTGATTGATTGATCGTTTGATTGATTGATTGATTGATTGATCGTTTGATTGATTGATTGATTGATTGATTGATTGATTGATTGATTGATTGATTGATTGATTGATTGATTGATTGATTGATTGATTGATTGATTGATTGATTGATTGATTGATTGATACATTCATTCATTCTTTCGTTCGTTCGTTCTTTCGCTCGTTCGTTCGTTCATTCATTCATTCATTCATTCATTCATTCATTCATTCATTCATTCAGTGATTCTCATTGGCCTTTCCGCCATTAGCACCAACATTTTCTTCAGAAAATGGTAAATTATGAATCAGAGCATAGCTACGACACTTTGAATGCGATAAATTTGTGAAATCTGAGTGTCAAATATTGATGATGGTCTTTCATTTATAATAATATAGCCAATAGGTATTCAACTAAGGTGATTTATGAGGTTTTGAAAGTCATCAACCCTTTGGTTTTTCCATCTATAATATTTATCAGACTATTTTACCGTGATGTTTCTGTGTTTGTGTTATTAGCACCAGCTGTAGGAGACTGTCCAAAAGGAGACGTGATCTTCGTGATTGACAGGTCCGGCAGTATAGGAGCGGACTGGCCCCTACAGGTAGACGCCCTGAAAGCGATAGTAGGGGACTTCCCCGTAGGATCGGATGACTACCAGTTCGGAGCAGTGACCTTCAGTACAGACGCCATTGCTGAGTTTGACCTTGACACTTACAGCTCAGCTGATGCTGTAAGGTCAGCATTAGACAATATTACGTACACAGGGGGTCATACCAACATAGCAGCAGGCTTCTTCAAGGCCAGAGAGGTGAGGCAATTTTATAAAAAGCCAAAAATTCCAGAGACGCACCTTGTGATATTTTAGTAAGGTGGTGTCGTATATATTGTTACAGCTTGTGGTTTAGATTTTACTGAGAGAGGCTCAACGAAGGAAATTATTTGTCAAAGCTCACAGCTCATTAAATAATTTGATGATGACACTGCCATGATTTTCATATTATTTTTTAGAAACAATCAGTGGTCAACTATCTGATTTCTAGGGGGGGGGGGGCAGATGGAGTATATGTCGGGGACATTCCGACAAGTTATTTATTTCACCACGCTGGCTAAAGATTTCAAATTTTCTTACATGTTCATATAGAACAGTTCTTGAAATAGATTATTTGTTTCATGAAGAGAATGCACGAAATTAGTTTTTCAAAAATATTAAAAATATTCCAACCCCACCCCTGGAGATTGAATGGTGTCCTCTTTAGATGGTCTTAAACGTTTTTAAAGAACACAATTGTTGAGCTAATGTATCGAGGTAAGCTCTAGTCGCTGGGGGGGAGGGGGGGGCGATATCAAATATAGTACGCTCTTTATGGTGCATATATGTGTGTAATATTGGGCATACTTTCAGATGTGAGGCAGGCCAGAGAATCGACCTCCAATTATGTAAATCAAAGTCATTTTTTATGTATTTTTTTTCACAGATGTTTTGCAGGTCAAGGATTTAAACACTTGTCGATAACATATTGCCACAGGTTATCATTAGTTTTTTATCTTTTATAGTTGTTTGACAGGCCAGGGGATCGACCACTATTCGTACACATATTGCCACCTGTTTTCAAGTGCTTATTATCTTCTACAGATGTTTGGCAGGCCAGGGAATCGACCACTAGTCGGGGACATAGTGGTCGATACCGTGTCTGTTATCATTTGTTTGTTATCTTCTACAGATGTTTGGCAGGCCGGGGAATCGACCTCTAGTCGGGGATATAGTGATCCTGTTCACAGATGGTGACGCTAACCTAGACACGGGTCGTACAGAGATAGAGGTTCTTCTGCTGAAGAATGACGGCGTCCTAGTGATCACTGTAGGAATCTCAGCAGCTCATAATGCCGCAGACCTGGAAAGATATGCCTCAGAATCCCAGTGGTACTTTCCAACTCCCAGCTACACCGAGCTCACCAACATACTGCCTGATCTCTCAGACTCTGTCTGCAAAGCCGTAGAAACACGTAAGTAAAAAATACAATACTGTTCTGCAAAAACAACAGGCAGTATCTCCTTACTTGTAAAGTAAAGAGATACTGCCTTTTGCCTCTCCGCGGCAAAATACTGTCAGGATTATACTCTCAAAGGGACTGCATCACCGCCTAGTTTTAATCATGGTTGTTAAAAATCTTAACTTTCCTGATGCATCAACAGTTGGTTATTTGTTTTATTTTAATATTATTATACTTATTTAAACTAGTTTTATCGCCAGGGGGTGGAGTAGTTTTGAAATAAATAATCTCGGCCGACACCGCATGAAATAAATAATTTATTTCAAGAACTGCTCCATATAGGCATAGGATGCCTTTTCAATATTTTAGCGCACCCCCGAACCGCGGTGAAATAAATAATTTGTACGCGTCAAAAACTCCAGCCCTCCTTCATAATAAAATACTTTAAACTGTGCAATTTGAAATTCAATGACGATGTACCTGACCAGGTTTGCTTGCCTAATAGCTGCTGGGCTAGTCCCTTTAACCCTTTAAGCCCTCACGATGCATTAAAGCATCATTTTACATCCCTGAAATCACACCCAATTTTCATACAACTAGGCGTTTTTGAATGAAAATTTCCATGAAACTGGTCTACTAAAACATGGTAATTTTCTTTAATTTTTCACCCATTTCAAATCATCTTCATCCACTACAAGTCGAGAATTGCGACAGCAATTCGCGGCTTGTAGTGGATGAAGATGACAATGGTAAACTCAGGCCTGAAAGGGTTGAATAATATGCTTCATCTGAAATGTTTTCTTCAAAAATGCATTAAAAATGTCATTGTTTATTAAAGTCAGCACGTATCCCTTTTGCCAAATAGTTGTCATGGAGAGAATTGTACACAATGCATTATATTCTTATTGTAATCAATATAAATTGGTGACAGATAAAAGTCGGATGACAGTAATGTAATGTTATGACAGTAATGTTATTCAGCTTTTAATTATTAGTAGCACGATTATAAATGTACCAATAAGAGCGCATGCATGGTTGTTCTGGATATCACAAAAGCATTTGATAATTGTACCATGAGTGAATTCATGGAATTGGAAAAGTCCAAAGATGTTTCTAACATCCCCTCTTTGTTATGTAATGACTTAATGTTTTCTTTGTCTCTAGCATCCACTCATGCATTTTTAAAATGACTTAATATTTTCTTCCCAGCATCTGCTGCTTGCCAATATTGTAACGACTTTGATACTGATAACTATGGCTACGAGAAACATGACGTGTGCTATAAGTTCTACCTGTGCAGAAGACAGGCATCTGGCCGAGTGGACCTGTTTGCTACAATGCAGTGTGCACCTGGTACAATGTTTGACAGCGCTTCAGCCAAGGAGGGCAAGCCCTGCGTCCTGATTGAGGCTCCAGCCACGTGTGATAGAGTGGTGGACTACGTCCCTGCACCAGGTAAAGGCTACATCAGATGGTATACTGATTGTATACTGATTTTATACTACAAATAAACCATTAACTGTCTTTTTTAAATGTTTCTACGTTAGCTGTGTGATATAAAATCAGTGTCCATTCGAGTGCGATATGAGAAACTACAGCACATGCCCAATGAAAATAAGGTGTGGTCCTTCTGGCATATACCTCCATAACAAGTAAAACATGTACGCTATGTTCAATACAGCAGCTCTTAACAAATACATGAGCTATTATTCAAATTTCAAACCAAATAAATTCCACTCAAGTTGCTAATATGTTTGGTGATAGATTACTCTAGTAATTACTTTTTGAAGACGTATATTTTTGTATAAATATAATTATTTTTCGTCATTTGGAGCTGGAAATTGCGTTAGCAATTCCAGCGAATAATCCTAAGCAATTCGTCAGCAGGTTAACGTGATGATATAGATTCTGATGTGGTATAAAATCGCAGTTAAATTCAAAAAAATATACCTCACAGCTGGCTATATTTATCCTTTTATATCCCACAGCTGGTATTTCCTTACATACCCCCACAGCTGACTACAGCTTCCTTTACGTGGCTGCAGCTGTCCTCACAGCTGGCTATATTTATCTTTTAGTCCCCTCATCTGGCTACAGCTGGTGTGTCCTTACGCGGCTACAGCTGTCCTTTTATTCCCCACAGCTGGCTATATTTGTACATTTTTCGCACAGGTAACTACAGCTGCCCTTACGTGGCTACAGCTGTCCTTCTATTCCCCACAGCTGGCTAAATTTGTACATTTTTCGCACAGGTAACTACAGCTTCCCCTATGTGGCTACATCTGTCCTTTTATATCCCCACAGCTGATATTTGTACATTTTTCGCACAGGTAACTACAGCTGCCCCTACGTGGCTGCAGCTGTCCTTCTATTACCCACAGCTGGCTATATTAGTACATTTTTCGCACAGGTAACTACAGCTGCCCCTACGTGGCTACAGCTGTCCTTCTATTCCCCACAGCTGGCTATATTAGTACATTTTTCGCACAGGTAACTACAGCTGCCCATACGTGGCTGCAGCTGTCCTTTTATACCCCCACAGCTGGCTATATTTGTACATTTTTCGCACAGGTAACTACAGCTGCCCCTACGTGGCTACAGCTGTCCTTCTATTCCCCACAGCTGGCTATATTAGTACATTTTTCCCACAGGTAACTACAGCTGCCCCTACGTGGCTGCAGCTATCCTTTTATACCCCCACAGCTGGCTATATTTGTACATTTTTCGCACAGGTAACTACAGCTGCCCCTACGTGGCTGACCCAGCTGGAGAAGGAGAGTTTGGTTTGCTGGACGGTACCACATTCACCAAGATAGGACAATGTGGAGGTGGACACTGGGACGCCAACGTCTGTACTTGTCTGGGAATGCTCAGTGAGTCACTTATCTAAAATACGCCATGTGGTGTCAAATAGGACGATAAGCTTAAAGTGTTATAGAATATAAATTTGCATCCACTTGAAGTTGTGTCTTGCTAGTGCGAGCCACAATTTCAAGTGGGTGATTTATTCACATTTGTTTAATTTGAGACCAAACATTTGCAAATCTTAATGTTTGAAGACACATTTCGTTCCCAATAACAATAATTTAATCGGCTAATACAACGGATTAAAAACGACTATTGTCATGCTTACCGCTTTTAATTACAGGGCGGGGATCGACTTTAGACGTCAGAATCTGACGTCTGTAGACGTCAGACTCTGACGTTTAAAGTCGATCCCCGCCCTGTAAGAGTAAACAAAATTATAAAGGCTGTAGACCCATAACATAGGTATTTAAATGAAGCAGAAACATTTAACTCAGACATTTATGATGATTTCAAATTTAAAAAAAACCTCTGATGGTTTAGACAAAAATATTTCATAAATTTAGGGTTAAAAGATCGAATACAATGTATTAATCACAAAAAAATATACTTCATAAATATAATTTGTTGGGGTTTAGAAAGTAATTTCACTAAGTAACTTACATTAACATGATTAATGCGGCAGCAAATTTGAACCTCAGCGTGAATAAGAAGAGAAGAGATAGCTGGTTATTAACAAGATCGTGGTGTTAAATGTAAAATACAAAGGATTATTTTAATTCACATTTGATGTACTTGAAGATTATATTTTATATATTTGGATATGATAAAGTAAGCTTATTATTAGTGTAGGTTTATGCCTCAGATTATATGAGCCCCAAATGAGACTATAGCCAATGTTTTACTGTTGCTGCGTAAATAGCAAAAGCAATTCAAAAGCGAAATAATCAATATGAATCAATATTGTATTATTATTAAAATTAAAGCACTGCACTATTAAGGTTACATTTTCAGTCACTTGAAGTTTTATTCCCCTACCGCGATCCACAACTTCACGTGACTCTCTGTTAATTGAATTTGCGAAATTCACTGTTAAATTTAAAACATATTATAATGTAAAAAATGGTTTTATAAGTTCTAATGATAGCAAAGAAATACTAATGTCGTTGACTTCGTTGCTCGTCTAGGGGTTGATAATACCTTCTATTCTACATTATTTCTTCTTTGTAGCTGACTGCAAATGTCGCTTGATGGTGGATTTTGTTGACAATGTTCAGGATCATAGCTGCAACAGAGGGTGGATCTCAAACAGCTGGCCCCCAGTTTCACGTAGGTTGATTATACCAATCTTTTTTTACATATCTATATATTTTTAGTGAGTTGTCATGCTCTTCAGATGCGCGTAAGTGTGTGTTATTTTACCGCCGATGGTTTTGCATTAAGCATTTAGCATAATTTTGTCATCCTCAAACATGATCACTTACCTATTATTATGCTATGAACTTTCACAGCGAAACCAGGCATATTATGTCGTCTACATGTATTGGCCATACATTGCTTGCGTGTACATGGGCAGTCACAACCACAGTAGGTGTACAAGCTGTTGTATGCTCAGCCGTGGCACACACGCTCTGAGCACCTGATCAATCATTTTATTTCCACCTTTTAATTATTAAATAAACTCATGGCTATGCTCGAACAGTTTGTTTCCACTGCACAATTAATAAATAGACTCATGGACATGATCAAACAGTTTGTTACCACTGCACAATTATTAAATAGACTCGTGGACGTGGTCAAACAGTTTGTTACCACGGCACAATTAATAAATGGACTCATGGACATGATCAAACAGTTTGTTACCACGGCACAATTAATAAATAGACTCATGGACATGATCGAACAGTTTGTTACAACGGCACAATTAATAAATAGACTCATGGACATGATCAAACAGTTTGTTACCACTGCACAATTATTAAATAGACTCATGGACGTGGTCAAACAGCTTGTTACCACGGCACAATTAATAAATAGACTCATGGACATGATCAAACAGGTTGTTACCACTGCACAATTATTAAGTAGACTCATGGACGTGGTCAAACAGTTTGTTACCACGGCACAGTTAATAAATAGACTGATGGACGTGATCAAACAGTTTGTTACCACGGCACAATTAATAAATATACACGTGGGACATGGGTTGATGGTAGTAGCATATGATTACTCAGCGTTTACATACCAGTTTACATAGCAGTATGTCAATGTCACATTGACACAGTGAATTATGTCATGTAAAGCAAACAGTTCACAAAACAGCCTACTGGTGTCACATAAGTGAATTATGCCATGTAGGTCAAAGAGTAGCCTATATATATTATCTATATCTGCACTATACCACGTAGACGCCACAGTTTTGATCACTGAGATGTACAAATAACAGACCACTACATGCACTATGCACAAGCGTACATGCACCGATCTAACAATGCTGAAAATGAAATGCAGGCTGTCTATATCAAATCTTGGAACACATTTTTAAAGTTGAAGATAAAATTGGAGATCTGAATATACTCTGCGCACCCCGTACATTTGGACCTACAAGCTAATTTCTTTCTCTTTGATATATAATATCGTGTGTTGGTTATTTTTTTGTAGGCGTAGCTGATGGTATTTATGGTTACGGGGGACACTTCTCAGGGCAATCGGGTCAGAATGGTGCTCATCTTATCACATGGGCCCTCAATGGAGCGTTAAACCCCTGTGACCATGGTGGACACGACCAGCTTACTGTGGCTACGTGGATGAAATATTCAGGTCAGTAAAGTAACCACTATAAAGCTTAACATCAACATTTTTTTAGATTTCTCTCATTTCCATTAGATTCCCCGCACTGATAGAGTAGATATATATCTAATGGCCGTAGTACACCCATAAGATAGGTATTCAAATGAAGCGGAAAGAGCTAACTAAGACATTTATGATGATTTCAAATTGAAAAAACACACCTTTGGTCTCCATGTTTGTATAAAAGTATTCCAACACTTTAACTTTTCTAATGGAAATAAGAGAAAGTTGGGACAATCAATATAACGCGTATATTAATATAACGAGTCCGTGGTTTACACAAGTATTATAAGCAACAAAAAGTTGTGTTCGTCTTTAAAGAGAATCTCCATTGTTAGCGAGATGGGCCACTGTACAATGGTTAGACCAAGTATTATAAGCAACAACAAGTGTTGTTTGTCCTTCAAGACAATCTCCATTGCTAGCGAGATAATCTACTGTACAATGGTTAGTCCAAGTATTATAAGCGACAAAAAATGTTGTTTGTCCTTCACAAAACGTTTCTATACATATGAGCATATAGCATTGTGATATCGGCTATTATACGAAATCAAAATAGTTCGAAATATTTTGTGCCTTGTCTAATCCCTGTTGATTCCGTTTGTTTTAATTCCAGGTGGCACAGGAACAAAAGGGCTGGTGTCATACTGTGGAGAAGAAGGGGCCAGTTTCTTTCTGGCTTTTAACGCAGACACAGCCACCGTCTCCGGTGGAATAGACACATATGATACAGAGGGCCACCACCCACAGATTGTCACCAGCACCACCAGCGTAAGTTATCAATATAAATAGATCTGGATATAATTGGTACTGCGCGCCTCATACATTTCGATTTATGAATCTATTGAATTTCGTTCTTTGACCTAGTTAACCTTGTAAGGTATTGTTATGTTGTACAGCTCTTTCTCCTTGACCTAGTTAACCTTGTGTGTTATTGCTATGTACTGTTATGTTGTACAGCTCTTTCTCCTTGACCTAGTTAACCTTGTGTGTTATTGTGATGTACTGTTATGTTGTACAGCTCTTTGTCGATTAGATTGGCAAAAATTTTTTATTACACTACAAATTTTCAAAAGGCAAAAGGTAACCTTAAAAAAAGCTGGTCAGCTATAAATGAAATGTTATGCAAGAAAAGAAAAAAAGTAAATTTCCCTGAATTTTTTCAAAATTGACAATACCGTAGTTACAGGTACAACTAGTATTGCGAATAAATTCAACTTTTTCTTTACAAATATCGGACCAAATCTGGCAAAAGAGATTTGCGTCCCGTCTAGAAATAATTTTAAAAACTATTTATTATATCAAAATGATAACAATTTGACCTTTAAACTCATAGGAGAAGATTTTGTTAGCAAACTGATAGACGATTTAGATAGCAAAAATAGTACAGGATGTGATGGGTTATCAAACACCTTACTTAAATTTATTAAACTAAACCTAGTTAAACCAATAACACTCATTGTTAATCAAATGCTAACAACGGGTATATTCCCTGACAAATTAAAAATAGCAAAAGTCATACCATTATTTAAAAAGGGAGATAAATCTATATTTTCGAATTACAGGCCCATTTCTCTATTACCATCAATATCCAAACTTTTTGAAAAATTAATTTATCAACAACTATACAAATATTTTGAAGATTCAAATTTATTCTACGAGAGTCAATATGGTTTTCGGAAGGGTCATTCCACGGAATTGGCCTCCCTAGAACTAGTAAACAGGTTGTTATCTAAAATGGATAAAGGCGAGGTACCTGTAGCTATATTCATTGATTTATCCAAAGCCTTCGACACCTTAGACCATGATATATTACTATACAAATTAAAATGCTATGGACTCACAGGTAATTCTATAAATTTATTAAAATGTTATTTAACAAATAGACAACAATATGTACATTATGATAATACTGACTCAAATTTCCTAAAAATAACCACTGGGGTACCTCAAGGTTCCATTTTGGGGCCTTTACTATTCTTAATTTATATGAATGATATACATAAATCTTCCAATCTCTTTCATTTTATCCTTTTTGCAGACGACACGACTCTAATAACAAAGAATGCTATTTATAATACAGATAGTATTAATGCAGAACTAGCAAAACTCTCAATATGGTTTAAAGTAAACAAACTTTCTCTTAATGTTTCCAAATCCAAATTTATGGTTTTTCGTTCGGCAAGAAAACAAACACCTATACCATTAATACAAATAGACAATAACGTTATTGAATGCGTCGAAAACTTCAATTTCTTAGGTTTAATTATCAATAAGCAATTGAAATGGAATGATGACATAGACCACATTGTCCTGAAAATATCACGCATCATCGGCATCCTAACAAGATTGAAAAATCATGTACCCTTAAATATTTTAATCACGCTTTACAACTCACTGTTATTACCACACATAAATTATTCGCTCATAGTTTGGGGACACCAGCCATCCAAACTAACAAACTTGCAAAAGAAATGTATTCGAATTATAACAAAAAACAAAATGTTTGCCCATACTGATCCACTATTTAAAAACTTGCATATTTTAAAAGCAGAGGATATTTTTTAAATACAGCAATTTAAATTATACTACAAATACTTAAAACACACTTTGCCCACATTCTTTCTGAATCTCCAGTTTAGGACAAGTGGACATAATTATAATACAAGGAATCAAGATCTATATAAATGTCGTATAAAACATGAATTTGCTAGACAGTGCTTATTATATAATATACCCGATGCAATCAATAACTGCCCAACAAATATAAAGGAAAAGTTTTTTACTCACAGTTTGCAAGGTGTCATCACTTATGCTAAATCATCAATATTAAACAGCTACGACAGTATTTGTCATATTCCTCGGTGCTATGTTTGTAGGCAATTTAATAATATATGTTTGTGTATTACAACAAATTTTCCGTCTTTTTAATTATCATATTGCCTATACCTTACACATGTTACAGTCTGATAGAGTGTTAATTTTTGAAGGTTCAAATTTACCCGTTAAGTTCTAGTATTTATTGCAACTGAATTCTCAAATGTATTAGTCATTTTTTTTATAATAACTTTTTTATGATACTTAGGCCTACTACTATATAATAGTTTTTCTATTCACAATATTGGTTTATATTGTCTGATGATAGCTCCCTGTCTGTCGCCTCGGTCTTCGAGCTATCTTAGTACTGAGGTGATAGCCAGGGAGTTAACATCACCTTCATTAATATGTACTTAATATCGAATAAACCTGTAATATAAATGTAATGTAATGTAGGTGGCCTCCACGCTAGCGACCATTGCTTGGTCTTAGTGGAGGTCTCCTGATCATCATAATATATACAACTGCTTTTATATTACTATGTACTTACTCTCTTTGATCAAATAAATGAATCTGAATCTGTATCTTGACCTAGTTAACCTTGTGTGTTATTGCTATGTACTGTTATGTTGTACAGCTCTTTCTTCTTGACCTAGTTAACCTTGTGTGTTATTGTGATGTACTGTTATGTTGTACAGCTCGTTTACCTTGACCTAGTTAACCTTGTGTGTTATTGCTATGTACTGCTATGTTGTACAGCTCGTTCTCCTTGACATAGTTAACCTTGTGTTATTGTGATGTACTGTTAAGCTGTACAGCTCTTTCTCCTTGACCTAGTTAACCTTGTGTGTTATTGTGATGTACTGTTATGTTGTACAGCTCTTTGTCCTTGACATAGTTAACCTTGTGTGTTATTGCTATGTACTGTTATGTTGTACAGCTCGTTCGCCTTGACCTAGTTAACCTTGTGTGTTATTGTGATGTACTGTTATGTTGTGCAGCTTGTGAGGAATGAGTGGTACTACGTGTCCATGGTATATGACTCTGCTAACATCAAGCTGTACGTCACCAAGAGGTCTTACTTCGTCTCCTGCTGCGCTGATAGTACAACATCCCACTGTCAGCCAGAAGATACCAAACCTCTAACAGGTCCAGTAAAAACACGTTTTAGAAACTAATTTTCCTGAATCTTGCTCTGAGCTGCTTAAACATCGGCATATGACACTCAAAACTTAGACTCGGACTCAGAATCATTTATTTATTTTCTCGTACATCGAAATATAGATCACATCATATAGCATGTTTAGCATACTAGTTGTTGAGAACTGGAAACTTCTGCTAATAATTTAAGAAATAATAGTCACTGACGTGGAAACCACCTTAAGCGGTGCCTCAAACACAAGCTTATTAGCTGTGAACATTACAGAATCAGTATTTGTCTTTAATTTTCAGGGTAAGGCCAAACAAAATCACATTGAAAATCACTATTTTTCCATATTCTGGATTTCCCCCTGCGTTTAATGTACTCACCTTCAAAATGCTCAATTACATCACTGTTATTATAATAGCTGTAAATTGAACTGCAAACAAACTTAAATGTTTTTCCCATTTGTTATAACACTTATTTAGCTGCAATTTCGGAGCAATTAAGTTATATTTTGCTATCGCAATTGGAAATTACTACTAATATTTTATTGGGAGTGGTTATTCCCACGGCAGAATAATAATGGTAGTGAATGGGAGCCCGTCATTTCGTGAAAAAAAACAGCTTATTATACATATTTATATCTTGCATACGGTCATGAAGGTTCTGATGCATCTTTATAGAAACATTTTATTATAGTTGCAACATGTAGTGCTCCCTAGTGTTATTATATACCTTGGTAATATTGCTATTCATGATTATACGCTGTTCAAATGCTTTTTGCTGGGGAAACAAGTTTTCAGCTATTAAGTATACATATTAATTTGCTATGTATTTGATTTAACAGGTTGTGTGGAATCTAAGAACTGTGGTCTCCAGATTGGTGCGTCTGGGAAATCGTGGGAGGATGACGAATTCTTCATTGGCAACATGGATGATGTAAGTGATTTAGTCATGAATTTCAATTTTCTCAACCAGGATCGTATGATTTTCGACGATTTCTCTGTCGATTCTGAACCGATTTCCTTTAGATTTTGCAAAGTCACTTTCTTGTCCTAACAGCTGTAAATTTCGCAAAATTATATTTAATATTCAAAAGTTAGCCTATTTGACAGGTAATGGAATTAGTTTAATGGGCTTATAGAGGGACGTCGTCAAATGGTCTATTTTTTTAAATAAGCTATATCGGCGAAATCGGCAAAAAATATGCGAGCCTGGTTGATCATTTTAAATGTGTTTTGGGGTAATTCTTTTGAGGCTGAAATATTTTTGTAAAAACCATGGAGACCAAAGGGTTTTTTCAATTTGAAATCGTCATAAAATGTGTTAGTTAGCTCTTTCCGCTTCATTCGAATACCTATGTTAAGAGTATAGGCCATTATAAATATTTTCATTCAGTGCGGGGACCATCTTTATACGTCAGAATATGACGTCTAAGAAAAATGGTACCAAGTTTTGCTTTAATGTAAAGTGTATGTATTGACTCAATGTTCAACGTCGTAGACGGTGGACCAACATTAAAACAACACTGGGTCAATGCCTCATACTTCCTGAAATATAGGTCATATTACGTCTCATAGTAATCAGAAGATTTTCAGATAATGTTAGTTAAAAGTAACATGACGGGTATATTTCACAACTTACATGAGGTTAGGTATGCTTCTTTTCCATTTACATCTTGTTTACATCTTGTTTAACTATTTCAGATCCAGGTGCTGTACGGAGCAGAATACTTGGCCTGTCGGGCTTAAGGCGTCAAACTCTGAACAAAGGGGCATCTAGTATTAAAATAGAATACTCTATGAACTGACGCGAACTCCACAAGCTACCATCTCCACACAGGCTGCTGCTTTGAATATATAATACCCTATGAACTTACGTCAACTCAACTCCTCATGCATGTCATAGGCCTACTCATATAGCATCTCAAAACTGTAATTCATCTCTACTTTCAAGCCTTAATTTACCATTGTAATCTTCATCCACTACAAGCCGCGAATTGCTGTCGCAATTCTCGACTTGTAGTGGATGAAGATGACTTGACGCGTGTGGCAAATGAAAAAAAGATAATGCTATTATTAAAACAATTCTATGAAAATTGTCATTCTAAAACGCTTATTTGTAGGAAATTAGGTCATTCTTCTGACATGCAAAGTGATGCTTTGATGCATCGTGAGGGTTTACAGGTTAAGGTATAGTTGATGCCCTATTATGACTGACAATTACTTCACAGCTAACCTATTTATCCAAGTGACATTTATAAGGCAGTGATTTGTGATCTGAAACCATAATATATTCATGGTTCAACGCATTAAACCAAGATGGCGACAGCTTTTTCCGCCAAATGGGGAGTGTGTTATGTTACTGCTAGCGATCTGTGGAACACTTTTCTGTATAATATTAGACAACAATGTTTTAATTATTTATCGGCAAGATATCTAAGTTGTTAGGTGTGTGAAGCATTCTCCCTCGTTTCCCGAAATGTCCAGACGCTGAGCTGAGGTGTAATTGGCTTGATTCTGACATTGATTGTCGTGCCTCTGGGCTCGAGACACCGGGGATTTAAGCGAAATAGAAGTTGATATGTTTATAGGTTTGATCGTTTATTTTAACCCATGACGTTTCTCCGCCTCATTTAAAAAATAAAATTCATAAAATGAAAATAACACAATCAATCACAAAAACGGACGTTTGCAATTGACATAGAATATGTTGGTGTTTTACAAAATTAAAAGTAAAGTCTTCGTAAGCTTATTGTTCAGAGTGTTATTCTATTTGTAATGTGTTGGTAAAATTACATAATTGATGCACTAAATATACCCAAGTGAATATTATAATAGTACACTTTGACGCTTGGCTGACATAATGGTGACTACAGTGATCGTACAACTGAAACATAGAATTTAGACTTTACCACCAGGCTGGACCTGCTGTTGAAATCTGGTATCTGTGAGTTCCTTCCCAGCCTGACAATGGTTAATGTTGCTATATTAAAGCAACATTGACGCAACATCTTTTGTTTGTAGTTCTGTTTCCATTCAGATTGTGCTGGTTATCTGCCACCTGCCACTACTAACAAGTGATGGTGGTGCATAATAAACACCTTTAGCCAATGATCTGAAGTTTCCATTGTATTATATCAGTTATGCTATTTTAATATCCAGAATAAATTATTTGTTTTCTTGTTTGATACGTTTGTTTGTGTTCAGGCTTATTAACTTATTATGTAGAATACAGGTTATTCGCTACTTTCACCCCATTAGTTGGCTCATATCCCTAGGTCCTGTGGCCGTGAAGTTCAGAACTAGGTTTATTTGTGGCACTTTTTAAAAATGGCGGCCAACGTGAATAATGAAATTGAGAAAATGTGTGGCAAATCATATTTTTAGGTAATGAAACATTCATATCAGGCGTTTTGGTGGTCAAATCAATTTTACATCTTGACATTCCATGCGTCACAAAAAATTAAAAAACAAAACAAAAATATGGTCGCCATAAAATCGATTTCAGTAAAATTTCGATTGTGATGAGATCAGCCTTTAGTGTGAATAGGCCTACTTGAGAATTTCTGTATAAAAACTGCAACTTTATTAGTACAAGTGGTCAGAAATAATAATAACAGAGCAATTGAAACATTACATTCATAGAACTTGGGGAGCACAGCTGAAATAACAATTATAGTGCATGTACAAATAGTACGTTGGCTATTCTTCAAAACGTGCCTAAGGTAGGTGGGTCGCCATGATTCACAGAGCAAGCATTGCGGGCCCATCTGCATGCGCAGAATGGTCAATGCCCACGAGAGTGGGTCATCTAAGTCTAGCTTAGATAACATTGGCAAAAATGCCATAGATATGATATTGTTAATATGTCACTTGTAAAAACATCTGATTGAAAATGACAGACAAACAAGTGTCATTTCGAGCTTATCACTATAGTCTATGACACAATTATCTGGAGCGCATGCTTTTTGTCGATTTCTACGTCAATTTTGAACCGATTTCCTTAAAATATTGCACAGGACATTTCCAAGTCATGTCTTAACATCGGTAAAAATTTCGCGAAATTATATGAAATATTTTAAAAGTTAGACCATTTGACATGTAATAAAATTCCATAATTAGTGTAATGGGTTTATAGAGGGACGTCATATTTTCAATTTACTATATGTCAAATAGTCTAACTTTTGCAATTCCGCACTTAACTTTACAATTTTTTCACCGATGTTTGGACATGACTGGGAAATGTCATAAAAATCGGTTTAATTGACGGAGAAATCGACGAAAAGCATGCGCTCTAGATAATTGTGTCATAGACTATAGTTGCATTTTTAAACTCTAGCATATTGCTGATAGCATATATTATCTACCTATGACATTTTAACCGCACACCTTATATTATAGACTTAGGCTACTATTCTCAAACTCTATTCTAAATTTATCAGTGAGAAATATTTTGCATTGCTAAAATTTTCGTTTTTTTTATGTTTAACGATTTTTTCGAACTGTACGTTATAACGCTCACTGCTGTAATGGTCAGTGACTTGACTTGTACTACTACAAAATGTCATTTGACAACTGGACTATACTCATCATACTTGACAAAGAAAATATAAGCAAAAGTCGCCAAATGGTATGCAATGAAATGAAATGGGTTTTAGGCCACCTTTGTGCCCATATAGGCTAAACTGGGCCAGGAAAACCTTCTGAGAATGGTCAGATGAATGAGATGACACTGCCTTCCAGGCAGAGGATTCAAAATTCGAGCTCTGACGGTCTGAGGCCGAGCACGCTAGCTCTCGGTCACGGAGGCTTCCACAACACGGTATGTAATGCTACCCAGCAAACACGATACGTTGAACCGATGATGGTTCAATGTTGGGCTGGCGTTCAAGGGTTCTTTATAGTGCACAGTACTATAGGCAGCACTGCACACTCCAGTCCTTTGAACAGTTTGGGGTACTGTATATGCACAACCTCGATCCGTTTTTACGATATTAGCTACGGTGGCAATAAGAAGAATATATAGATTTATATGGCGCACAGCCCCATTTGCGCCATAAATTTATCGTGAACATTTGACCGTCATTGCGGTCTGACCGCATTGGTGATCTAACCGTTAGGTGAGAGTCTACTGTATTTATATGGCGCACATACGTTCCTTCATGTCCCATTTCAACTACCCGAAAGCATACAGCCCAATTTGTGCCATAAGTTTATCGTGAACATTACAATCTCTCGCCCACCATGTACTTATTTACACCTGAGTGAAGCTAAACATACTATACCCCAACGTTGAGATCTGGGGAGATACTTGACATTTCCCAGAAAGCCATCTGCACGGATTAAACCTGCGTGACAGGCGGTAGTTACAGAAATAACGTCCCACCGAAGCACCACAACATGATACATGAGATCCAATTCTGGGTTAATGATGGCCCTACGTTTTCGACGCTGGCCCAACAATAACCCAACGTTGAGTAAATGTCTAGTGCTTGATTTTATCCTTAACCAGTGAATAATCCACAATGAATATAACCTTTCCTATATTCTGGGAACCTTTCAGATTTTTATCTGCGTAGGTAAATGTTAGCAATATAAACACACAAATAATAGATGTTCAACCTTAAACCAAGAGGGCAATCGGCTGTTTTTCCTGCAGATGTAGACTGTGGCTTGTCTCCTAATGCCACAGAGTGTGAGACCTCAAGGGTGATAACATGTCGTCACAATGGCCATGTCTGTGTCACTTTCTCTTGATTATCTCTTCATTGTTTCATGCTGCTACATCGGGTAAAGTTATTCTATTCCCAAACAACACAAGTCGCTGAGCCAATGATGGTTTGATGCTGGGCCAGCGTCGTAGACGTTGGCCCAGCATTGGATTATTGTCTCATGTTGAGTGGGTATGAAAGCCGTTGATTTAACCCTTGTACTGCTAGGACCGTATATTTGGCTGACATTAAACTGCCGCGGGTTTGCCGTTCCGTCTTCGTTGTCATAGTGATAGTTTTTTAACCCCTGTCAAATTCACTGCCTCATATTATGCTGTAAGTATATGTCGCATGTGCGATGGTTGTAACTTTCTATCCCTGTAAACACGATGCGTCGACTCAATGTTGGCCCAACGTTTGCGACGTCGCCACAACGTTAATCATACATTAAGTCAACGTCTCGGGTCTGCTTAACTAACCCTCGTATTCTGGGTTGTAAATGCTTTTTGGTAACAGCATGCAGTTTATTATTTATTAAATTTGCAATTTATTTGATTGAAGAGAGCACTGGATTGAAGTTCTTGACATAACAAATCAATAATGTCCAGGCCCACATACCAAAAATCAAGATCAAAATGATTCTTGATGAAACATTAAGAAGCCCCAATCGTCATTTCAAAATGCGCATATAGTTCATAGCGCTTTGAAATTTTGAAGTATATTATTTGATCCCCGATCAACGAAGCAGTGGCTCAGCCCCTCGCATGACGAAACCAGCAAATCACCGCCGTCATTTAGTTGTTATTTAACAAGAGGGTGTGGAGGATGCTGAGACCGTTTAAACCTCTAAAATCCTCAGCAAATGTATATATCCTCTAAATAACAACTAATTGACGGCGGTGATTTGCTATTGATTTGTTTGTCTTGCGAACAGTTACGATATGAATAATAAAGGCTAACCTTTAAATTGCCACGCTGTCTCCCAGCGGGGGCCCTAGGGTAGTGGTTAGCACCGCTGCCTTTCACGCCAGAGTTCGGGGTTCGGTTCCCGGTCTCGGCGGTTTGAAAGAAACAAAAATGTTTCTTCCCCATCCACGTGTGAAAGTCAGTATTGTGGGGAGCCTCCGTGACCGAGAGGTAGCGTGCTCGGCCTCAGACCGCCAGGGCTCGAATTTCGAATCCTGTGTCTGGAGGACAGTGTCATCTCAATCATCTCACCATCCTCAGGAGGTTCTCCTGGCCCAGTTTAGCCTATATGTGCACAAAGGTGGCCTAAAGCCCGATTCATTTCATTTTCATTTGTCTCCCAGACACAACCTTTCTTTGACCTTTTCAAAACATTTGACGGCTGTGTTTGCTTGTTGAGGGTGGGAGGGGAAGGGGAGCACTGTTATTATTATGAATAAGTAACGCTTTCAGTTTAAACTTCAAGCCAGAATGTTGTCCGCTGACTAGTACAGTGGTTATGGCGCGTGCCTGTCACGCCGGAGGTGGTTAGTTTGTCCCCCGATCATTATTCTTCAGATTTTTGACAGCAAGTCCAAAATAAGTTTCATAATTATTTTATTCTAAGACACTATTCTTAGTATGAATAAAAATGAGAGAAACTCAAAAAAGAGACTGTAATGTTTTCTATATCACTCTGAATAAACAATAGTATTAAAAATGATTTTTAATGGTGATGTGGAATGATGATGTATTTTTATCCATGTCGTCACATGATGTATTTTTATTACTTGAAGGCCTAGTATTTTTATCCTTGCATATCGGTGTTTGTTTCTTAGATGTTGGTTGTAAGAATTCAGTACTTGGGATTGAATACATTGGTGGGACACCTACACAAACATGGAGCGGCATTTATTGTTACAGTATAGTTGGGGTTAATGTTGATGGTCTACCTCTATTAGGAGAGGTACCCTGCACGAATCCTGACGGGGACATGGACATACCTGGATGTGAAGCAGGAACTTATGATTTCACTCCTGATTATTGTGATGTGCCTTACTGTGACGGTGAGTATATATCAACACTTAGAATGATGACCCCCATAACCCTAAGTAAACCTAACCCCAACCCCTAACTTACCCTAACCCCAACTTATCCTAACTAACCCTAACCCCAACTAACCCAAACTAACCCTAACTCCAACTTACCCCATCTAAACCCACCCTAACTGCTGATTGGGATCCTGATTATTGTGATAACCCTTATTTTGACGGTGAGTCTATCAACCCTTAGGGTGCTGACCCTCTAACCCTAATCCTAAGTAACCCTAACCCCAACTTTCCCTACCTAACCCTAACCCTAACTGCTGTTCATAATCTGGACCCTTGTAATGTGCCGTATTGTGACGGTGTATCTATGATTAGCCTGCTGTGTCATTCTCATTGCCATTGGTTAGTGATTTAAAACTCTTTAACCGCCGAGGTATTTAATTGGAATTTTCACAACTTCAAGTCGAAGCAGGATGTGTTGAAGGACATGTTTAAATTGGGTTCCATGTGCTGAAAGACATGTTCATATTGTGCTCTATGTGTCGAAGGACATGTTTAAATTGTGTTCCATGGATGTGTTGAAGGACATGTTTAAATTGTGTTCCATGTGCTGAAGGACATGTTCATATTGTGTTCTAAGTGTTGAAGGACAGGTTCATATTGTTTTCCAGGTGATAAAGGACATGTTCAAATTGGGTTCCATGTGCTGAAAGACATTTTCATATTGTGTCCTATGTGTCGAAGGACATGTTTAAATTGTGTTCCATGGATGTGTTGAAGGACATGTTCAAATTGGGTTCCATGTGCTGAAAGTCATGTTCATATTGTGTTCTATGTGTCGAAGGACATGTTTAAATTGTGTTCCATGGATGTGTTGAAGGACATATTCAAATATTGGGTTCCATGTGCTGAAGGACATGTTCATATTGTGTTCTATGTGTCGAAAGACATGTTCATATTGTGCTCTATGTGTTGAAGGACATGTTTAAATTGTGTTCCATGGATGTGTTGAAGGACATGTTCATATTATGTTCCATGTGCTTAAGGACATGTTCATGTTGTGTTCTAAGTGTTGGAGGTCATGTCCATGTTGTTTTCTAGGTGTTACTGGAAGGAATTGAGTGTGGTTCTGAAGCCCGACGGATGATGGTCTATCATGAAATAGGCCCTCTTGATAACAACTTCTACGGCAAATTCAATCGCTGTCACCTAGAGCGTGTCACCAACTCCCCGAGCACTGAAATGAAGATGTGTGAATATCACTGTGCTCACACTCAACCGTTTCAGCATGTATTCCTACGCATCATGGAAGGAACTACTTCTGGTCAAATCACTGAAACACATCTCTACCCCAGCCTCCACTAGATAGCGCGATGACAAGCACATCATTACCCTGACATTCACCAGGTGGCGTGATGACTAGCACATATCTACCCTGACATTCACTAGATGGCGTGATGACCAGCACATCTCTACCCTGACATTCACTAGATGGCGTGATGACTAGCACATCTCTACCCTGACATTCACTAGATGGCGTGATGACTAGCACATCTCTACCCTGACATTCACTAGATGGCGTGATGACTAGCACATCTCTACCCTGACATTCACTAGATGGCGTGATGACTAGCACATCTCTACCCTGACATTCACCAGATGGCGTGATGAACAACACATCACTACCCTGACATTCACTAGATGGCGTGATGACCAGCACATCTCTACCCTAACATTCACTAGATGGCGTGATGACCAGCACATCTCTACCCTGACATTGACTAAATGGCGTGATGACCAGCACATCTCCACCCTGACATTCACCAGATGGCGTGATGAACAACACATCACTATCCTGACATTCACTAGATGGCGTGATGACCAACACATCTCTACCCTGACATTCACTAGATGGCTTGATGACTAGCACATCTCTACCCTGACATTCACTAGATGGCGTGATGACCAGCACATCTCCACCCTGACATTCACTAGATGGCGTGATGACTAGCTCATCTCTACCCTAACATTCACTAGATGGCGTGATGACTAGCACATCTCTACCCTGACATTCACCAGATGGCGTGATGACCAACACATATCTACCCTAACATTCACTAGATGGCGTGATGACTAGCACATTTCTACCCTGACATTCACTAAATGGCGTGATGACCAGCACATCTCCACCCTGACATTCACCAGATGGCGTGATGACCAACACATATCTACCCTAACATTCACTAGATGGCGTGATGACCAGCACATCTCTACCCTGACATTCACTAAATGGCGTGATGACCAGCACATCTCCACCCTGACATTCACCAGATGGCGTGATGAACAACACATCACTATCCTGACATTCACTAGATGGCGTGATGACCAACACATCTCTACCCTGACATTCACTAGATGGCGTGATGACTAGCTCATCTCTACCCTGACATTCACTAGATGGCGTGATGACCAACACATCTCTTCCTTGACATTCACTAGATGGCTTGATGACTAGCACATCTCTACCCTGACATTCACTAGATGGCGTGATGACCAGCACATCTCCACCCTGACATTCACTAGATGGCGTGATGACTAGCTCATCTCTACCCTGACATTCACTAGATGGCGTGATGACCAACACATCTCTTCCTTGACATTCACAAGATGGCGCGATGACCAGCACATCTCTACCCTGACATTCACTAGATGGCGTGATGACCAACACATTTCTACCCTAACATTCACTAGATGGCGTGATGACTAGCACATCTCTACCCTGACATTCACTAAATGGCGTGATGACACATCTCTACCCTGACATTCACTAGATGGCGTGATGATTAGCACATCTCTACCCTAACATTCCCTAAATGGCGTGATGACACATTTCTACCCTGACATTCACTAGATGGCGTTATGACCAGCACATCTCTACCCTGACATTCGCCAGATGGCGCGATGACCAGCACATCTCTACCCTGACATTCACTAGATGGCGTTATGACCAGCACATCTCTACCCTGACATTCACCAGGTGGCGTGATGACTAGCACATCTCTACCATGACATTCACTAGATGGCGTGACGACTAGCTCATCTCTACCCTGACATTCACTAGATGGCGTGATGACTAGCACATCTCTACCCTGACATTCACCAGATGGCGTGATGACTAGCACATCTCTACCCTGACATTCACTAGATGGGGTGATGACCATCACATCGCTACCCTAACATTCACTAGATGGCGTGATGACTAGCACATCCCTACCCTGACATTCACTAGATGGCGTGATGACCAGCACATCTTGACTCTGACCTTCACTAGATGGCGTGATGACCAGCACATCTCGACTCTGACATTCACTAGATGGCGTGATGACTAGCACATCTCTACCCTGACATTCACCAGATGGCGTGATGACTAGCACATCTCTACCCTGACATTCACTAGATGGCGTGATGACTAGCACATCTCTACCCTGACATTCACTAGATGGCGTACTTGACTAGAAAATCTACACCCTGACATTCACTGTTTATAGACCGTGTGATCTGCACAATTCTGCTCAATTCTTCCTTTCTATCCAGCGATGCATAATGCTTTTTTGATAAATGAGCGATCCGTTTATAGCAAAAAATGGTATTCCGGCTTAGGTATTCAAAGCCATAACATGTGCGATATATGCAATAATAGGCTAATTATGTTTCTTAGACATTCAAAGGAGACAGGCAGGGAAATAACTTTTAGTTATTTGCAACATGATTTGATTAGGTATATAAGAATCTGTAAAACACTGAAAAAAACATGAATAATTTTATAAAAAAAATTAAAAGCCAACTTGATATATATATATTTATCACATTTTGTCTTTAATCCATGCGTTATGATGTGCTACACATTATATTATTTAGATAAGCAATCTAAAAGTACAGTAACTACATAAAAAGGGTCAAGTATCATAATATGTAAGCCACAATAACAAACAAACAAACAAACAAACAAACAAACAAACAAACAAACAAACAAACAAACAAACAAACAAACAATGAATGTCAGTAGATTTTTTGTCAGTTACATCTTTATTCATAAACATTGCTGATATCTTAATTGCAAATACAATTATTTGACAAGAAGAACTTACATTTACTCCATCTTTTACTGCATGATTGTCTAATTTTATTTCAAGTTTTGGAATAGAGCATTGGATTCATTGTTTTTTATTTATTTTTCCTTGTTAGTTGTGAAATTTCCAGCTGTCAGTGCTATTAAATTGGGCTAACATCGTATTTGATATTTTGACATAATAAAGTTAAGTAGCTGTGCATAAATGCGTTTGGTTTTATTTAGCTGCGGATAGATGTGTTTGGTTTTATCAGAAGTACGGTAGATAGCTAGAAATGTATAACTCCTACCTGTTGATTTTAGACCCCAAGTCCACAAAATACCATGTAACTCAAAAACTATTTCACCTATAAACTTGGTTCTGGTGCAATTAGAAAGAGTGGTTATTTATCTTCATCGTGCGGCTGCTATTGTGATACGTCGCAAGGTGGTAGCTGCTAGATGACAATATACACCAGATTTCATTATAAAACTGTCACCTGTATGTCCCGCCTATACATGTAAATGCGTAGTTCACTTGATGGTCACTGTGCGCTTATGTGCCTTATCTACATGTTGTTCAAACAATGAGCACAATGAGCACAACAATGAGCATTTTCATATTTTATCACGTCATTGCCATGTGCGTTTCTGTACATAAATGTTGTACACAAAATGTCATCCATGACAGGATACACAATTTCATCCATATTATATGATGGCCTCTTCTTGTCGTTTAATTACAAAACAATCATTCCTTATCATTATAATGCTTTGAAATACATTTATCATGTTCCAACATGAAACCTGATACCAGCTAGGTCTCCACTGATATTATAGCTACTAAAAAGCTTTAATTATACTTGAATCCTGAGGTCTCGGCCAATTTATTAATTAATTAATCGATTAATTAATTAATAAATTAATGCATGCATTTAGATACCCGGCATGACTGAGCTGCCTGACTCATTTACGTCGCCGCGGGGCCGGTTGAACTGATCTCTATTTTACTTACACAGCCAGCTAAATCTTCTAAATCATCTTCCCATATAAGGTCACTTTTATCAACATAATTGCAAGAGCAATGGTGCTAATTATAATGAAATGATTTTACAATGAGGTTAGTGAGGGTGGTGTACTTTGACCCACTACAAAAATAGGTTCCCTAACTGCGATTTCGTGTGATTTTTTCATGACTTGGGACATGCCCCTGAACAAGCTGACATCCAAAATCGTCTGTTATGGAAAATGTTTTCTGATCACACCCCTTTCCCAACGATGGGATGAATAAAGAAATTGTCAAATGTAGCAGTGTTGAACTTTAGCTGCATGAGCTCCCATGACATGAAATGAATACAGAATCGGGTGAAAAAGTTGTCAAGTTGTCTTGTACTTTACTGGGGTACCACCCAAATGTCACTTCGAGTGCATCTCGAAGTCACTGCAAGGTGAAACTGGCAAACAAACATGCAGGTGAGTATTACAAATGACTGCTGTTGACACATTATTGGACGGGTACCATTTCAGCACGCATCGCAAGTGGTTTGTATGCAATTTCTAAAATGTAGCAGTGTGGCGGAAATTGACCTTCAAGATGACATTGAATCACCAAAATAACACTATAATTGGATTTTCAGTTAAAATCCTATGAAAAAGAGGTAGTATGCCTACACACGTTTCTAGCTCTAGACTACTTGTTGAAAATGTTATTTTCAGATAGGCATTGTCCAGTCAAAATGACAATTAATATGAGGTATTACACATCCTTACAGCTTTTTTTGTTGAAAAATTGTATTTTTGCTTACTTGACCTTGAAATTGACCTTTTGACCTCGAATAGTAGCCTACAAGAAATGGACTGCCCAGTCGAAATCACATGAAAATTAGGTATTACACATGCTACTAGCTGTATTTGTTTAAAACAGTATTTTTGCTTACTTATTTGACCTTGAAATTGACGATGGCCACCAAACGAACCCCATCGGACAATATTTCGCAATGGAAACATCAAAATTCGCTTACCAGGGTCGCTGAGGGTTACAAAAATATAAGTTTAAAAATAATCTTTCGGGTGGTCTAGAACCCTCCTCCCTGCCCTCCTAGTAGGCTACACACTGGTGAATCAGTGGGCCTATAGACATCCTAAATGATACCAAGATATTTATATTGTATTTTCGTATTTATAAGCCCACCCCCACACAAAAATATGAATAAAACGGACTACACACATTTTCTTTGTGAAGTAAATATTTTCGTGCCAACCAAAACCACACTAACCCCCCTGTTGAATCCTGAATATGCATCCGTGGATTCATAGGACATTAATTATTGTAACTAATAAATGTGAGAGATATTAAAACGTATACATAATCAGAATTTAGAATGTGCACGCCATATGACACAATTAAGAGATGACCGGCACACACATTATACAGTTGATAACTACTATTGATATTACTTTTATGTAAGCGCCTTGAGCACCACTGCTAGAGTCGTGCGTTTTTTTTAAGAACTGTCATAATAATAATAATTATTATTATTATTCTTTTTTTTGTCACTGTTTAGTATGAATAGGGATCACACATAGCGATAGAGACAACATGAATAGTATGCGCATTGTATACGCTATACGCATAGGAGCCTACATACGGATATCTATTGAATGTTAATTATTACCAGATTATCATAGGCCTACTTACCTGAAAGCGACACATTCAGGCTAAAATCATTAAAAAATCAGTCTTTTTATTTTGGCTTCTTAATATGAACATTTAAAAAAAAATTGTGTCGCACATATTTACCTGTTAAGCGAGATCTAAAGACGAAATTCCCGTATTTCCTATTTTGGACATGCATGTCCGAAATAAGAAATCGGAGTTTCGTCTTTATATCTCGCAGGATAGAAGCTAGCACTGTTGCAGGGATTGAGTCGGGACCAGCTGCCTTAACATCTTCTCTTGTATAACATTTACACAATGTTGGACCAAGGTCCAAGTCGTTATAGATAGATAGATTTATTCAGCATTCGCATAAAATAGTATCCTGGTGCAGGTCACTTATTTCCGCAGTGGTCCCTATATGCTGTTCCAGAGTGGCAGCGACAAGGACAAATTATGTTTATACTTTCAATAAATACATTAGTTATATCACAGGTAAACTGTTGACTAGGAAAGTCATAGCATTTTTACAAAAATACAGGCAGAAACTGCCAAGACTAGATGAAATATGAAATGATTATGAAAGTTTATAAATAGTGCATATGATGAAATATATTTTATTTATGATAATATACACTCTAGAACCCTTATTATCTACAAGGGTTTGTGGAGAAAGTTCCAGACTCTGCTTGTTATAAAATAATTGAAAACATTGTAAAAAACGAGCTGAATAAAATGGCCTTATAATCTCTAGAGCACATAAATTGGCAAACATACTCCCTATATTTATAAGGCTGTATGATTAATGGAGAAAATCACTCCGAGCTTCAGTAATTAGATCCTCTCTGAGATGCTTATTGACTTCTTTCTTAAACGAAAGTAAGTCTTCAGCTGATCTCAGAGAAACTGGGAGCGCATTCCATATCTTACCGGCTGAGTATCTAAACGTCTTTTTTCCCCGATGATTTTACGTGGGGTAAAACAACTGATACTATTTCTGGTGAAAAAAACAGACAAACAATGAGTGTCAGTAGATTTTTTTGTCAGTTATGTGTTCATTCATAAAAATTGCTGATATCTGCAGATACAATTATTTGACAAGCAGAACTTACATTTACTCCATGTTTTACTCCATGATCGTCTAATTTTATTTCAAGTTTTGGAATAGAGCATTGGACTCATTGTTTTTTATTTATTTTTCCTTG
Source organism: Flabesymbios commensalis (assembly GCA_964017125.1). NCBI lineage: Eukaryota > Metazoa > Annelida > Polychaeta > Terebellida > Flabelligeridae > Flabesymbios > Flabesymbios commensalis. The sequence goes on from OZ024904.1 coordinate 8,397,298, forward strand.
TTAGTTGTAAAATTCCAAGCTGTCAGTGCTATTAAATTGGTCTAACATCGTATTTGATATTTTGACATATTAAAAGGTATGTAGCTGTGCATAAATGAGCTCGGTTTTATTTAGCTGCGGATAGATGTGTTTGGTTTTATCAGAAGTACGGTAGGCCTACATAAAGGCCCAGTCACACTGGGGTACGGTTTGACACGGTAACACGCGGAAGGAGCAAAAGCCACGCACCGGGAATCAGCGTCCGTAAGGGTCCGTAAGCGTCGGCAAGCGTCCGTGATCGTACATTTCCAGGCGGTCACCGCGTCACTTTTCGCGGCAACCGCGTCCATCCGTCGGCTGCCGCGAATCAACTTCTTGTTCAAAAATTCGTAGCCAAGCGTGGCTGTCTGCGGGAGCCCAATCATCCGTGAATCAGCGTAGAGACACAGCGAGATGGTGTACAAACACCGTGGACATCGTACATACACCGTAGTTATCGTGGGCGTGCGCGACGGAGGGTAGACAAGAAATGGCTCACCCTGCACCCCTCTCCAAGGCGGAGCCCCTACACTGGCACACGCTGTTCTACACTGTTATACAATAGCCTACGCTACCCTACGCACAGCGCAAAATATTTTTGGTGTTGCACCGTGAGACGGTCAGCGTAGGGGATCCGTAGCTACTGCCTGCGTTTAGTCACGCTTAGTCACGCTGCCTACGGTCTCTGTACCTTATGTACGGTTTGTGTACACCGTTTGACGACATATCACGCTTCTCACGCTATGTCACGGTATGTCACGCTGCCTCACGCTGTCTACGATGTATGTACGCCATCTCGCTGTGTCTGTACACAATTTTGCGGTGTCCGCCACCCAAATGTGTCAATTTCCGAACCGCGTATGAAAAGGTCGTGGATCGGAGTATATTTCATTCTTCCCTGTTGACCTTCCCCAAGTTCCATCTGCTCTGTTGCTCTTCTGTTGCTCCATCATTGTCGTCGTCCTCTTCGGGTAGTGCTATATAGATTGTTTCTCCAACATGGATGTGGTACAATAACACGCACGTCAAATGCAGTTGAGGGCTTGGCAGCTGCATGCAGTTGGCGGTTGACGAATTACTACTGTGAAACTTGGTCTTATGGCAAAAGAGAAGGGAAAGCAAAAAAGAGTAGCCGCAAAGAAGCAGTTATATGAAAGACAAATCCCCGATTGCTTATTTGCTGAGGGCTTAGAAAAGAAAAGGCAAAGCAAGAAAAAAAGCCACAAAGAAGCAGATATAAAGACGAAATTCCCGATTTCTTATTTCGGTATACGCAGTTCTAGTCAATGGACATATTTACATCATAATGGTCATGTTAAGAAGCCAAAATAAAAATACTGATTTTCTGATGATTTTAGTCTGATTGTCGCTTTAAGTATGTTCGCGAAAATACTGTGGAACATATAATTAATGTTTCCAGACGTGCAGTAGGTCCCGTATACACTTTTTAAATCTACATGGTCGCAAGATAATTAGAGGCTAGAGCCCTTTTATTTACGCTGCTTAAGCTACTTTTGTCTCTCATTTAAGCTTGAATTATATTTATATCCGTGCTTGTAATTCCCTGATTTTTTTAAATAAACATAAATCTAAAATGAACTCGGACCTCCTGGGACCATCGGCGGCCGGTTACGCAATGCTTGGCGCCGTCAGTAACAGTTACAATGGCTAGTTGAATGTGTCGCACCATTTCAAGCCTACGGGCTTGGTAGTTAGGCTATCATATGAATAATATATGAAATATGAAATATATTGTTGAGTTAATGTCATCCCAGCGTAAAGTAGTAATCATCAAGCTTGCTGCTTTTGTACATATCGGATTTCAAAGAGAAAATGTTTAATTATCATATATTTGTACTGCTCACCCTCGCTTGCACGCATCATACTTATTGTATATTTTCATATTTATGTAGCACACAGACCAATGGTCTATGCTGAATGAATGAATAAACACATAATATAACATCAGTGATATGATGTTTTATTACACGATTTGGAAAAACATAATATTAGTGTTGTAGTGATTTATTGCACGATATAAAAAATTGCAAAGACATCGTGTTCGTGTTGTAACGTTTTATTACACGATTTAAATAGAAAAATGTAAGGGAACATCGTGCTCGTGTTGTGATGCTGTACTGCCCGATTTAAAAAGATTATTATTTCGTGTTATAATGCTTTATTACACGATTTGAATAAACATGTTAGCTTGTTAAATAATTTATAAGTTATATTAGCGTAATAGATTTAAAGCTGTTACATAAATATTTGTATATGCTGACACGGATCACTGCCATTATTAATAGTTAACCGACAGGGCTGATTGACAGCCATGTTCAAACTCCTCCCATCTCACTAGACCTTGTCTCGTATGACCACGCGTCGAAAGTGATATTTCCCGAGATTTGAGAAGCACACTGGCTCATCCTAAAAAATACCATTTTTTTTAGATATACTATGTTCAATTTTTTTTAAAAGGTATTAATCATGTTCATCTATATTATCATTATTATATATTATTAAATGCATTTATATTGCTTTATCTCAATTGATTCTAAGGCGCATAAGCCACAAAGATCAAAATGATTAAGTGGAATTCGGTAAATTGGTTTAGGCGACTAAAATTACCATCTGACGGGCCCACATGGCTACCATAGTTTTTGTGAGTATCCAGGTATCTGGACACCTGGAATGAGATATAATTTGAAGATCTATTTTGCTATAAAGATATATTTCAATTTATATATCAAATATTATAACATGCATTACAATAAATATAAATTGAGAATATCTTTCATATAGGAAAAATATATTCTACAATGTAGGCCTACATTTGTTACACAACGAGAAATAAAGAAGTGATAAAATAAATATATATATCTGGGCCTAATACACATAAATTAAAATTAAAATAGAATATTGGACAAGCCAGTGTGAAACATGCGGACAAGCACACGGACCAGCATGTACAAACCCAATGGGAAAAGTCATGTGTGGGCGGCTTTTAAAATGTCGTATAAACACGTGGACCTGCGCGGGTTGTCGCACTTTTGTGTACACACACCGTCTCTATGTGCAGGCAGACCGTCGCGTCGTGTAGGCATTCCGTCTGGACGTGCGGTGAGCGTACACACACCGTCTCCAAGTGTCGCGATTGTGTCAGACCGTCTCCATTTGTTAATTCCCGTGAGTGAGCGTCTGTAAGTGTAGAGACACCGTAGGAAGTGTGCATGAGTGTACACGTACCGTAGGTGGCGTACGCACACCGCGTGCGGTATGCGTACGCCACCTACGGTGCGTGTGCACTTATCCACGCTCATACACTATTCAGACGCTCACAGACGATTTCTACGGTATGCATACGCCATTTTTCGTCCGTCTGGGTGTGTAGGCACACCGCGCGGATTAAAACACGCGGTTGGAGACGGTCTGATGCGGATTGCCAATTTCGGCTATTTTGCTCAAACCGCGGGCAGCGTGTCAATCCGCGTCTCAGTGTGACTGTAGCTTAACCAAAAATGCATAACTCCGGCCTGTTGATTTTACACACCAAGTCCACAAAATTTCATGTAACTCAAAAACTATTTCACCTATAAACTTGGTTCTGGTGCAATTAGAAAGAGTGGTTATTTATCTTCAACGTACCGCTGCCAATGTGATACGTCGCAAGGTGGTAGCTGCTAGATGACAAGATACACCAGATTTCATTAAAAAACGTCACCCGTATGTCTCGCCTGTAGGATAGGCTTCGCATAGTTCACTTGATGGTCACTGTGCGTTTATGTGCCTTATCTACATGTTGTTCACACAACGTTCTATACATGGTTATTCAACTCAATTTCGCTAGTTTTACTGCCTAAAATTTTTAAAATGCACTTCGTTTTTCAAAATCATGCATTACAAATCAGGTCACAGGCTGGTTAGATGTTTGAACCATCAATATATATATAGAGAGATTTCTTTTAGGACTGCTCTTTACTATTGTCAAACTGTTACATTAATATGCGATAGGTACACTTGTACATACTGGCTATTTTTCAAAGGAAATTAGGATTTATTAATCATTTTTCAACTTCAAAATTGAGCTTTAATTTGTTGTGCTTGCTCATAAATTATGAGTCCTGGTAAGTAGATGGTTAAATGTGTCAACATTTTTCTTTTGTGTGTCTTATCCACAGTGAGGCATTGTCCCGCTTTTGTTTTAGTATTGTGGTTGAGAGTTCTTCACTTCACCTTCAGCGTGTAGCAGCATTTGTAGGCCCCGTGTAGGCATAGCCCGGCGGACGCGAGGCGTGCGGCCGGTGTTACTGCAGTGTTGGGCCAGCGTCGAAGACGCTGGGACAACATTGTACCGACATTGGCTGGACGTTTTCGTGTTTTGTTGGGGAGGCTCTGGGCCTGTGCCGGCGCGTTGTTGGGTCATCGTCGTAGACGATGGTCCAGCTTTTGGGCCGACTTTGGCTCAGGGTTTTTGCTTGCTGATGCCTGCATTGCCCGGGAGGATGCGGGCATCGGACCGATGTTGTTTTGTTGTTGGGCCGGCGTCCTAAACGGTGGCCCAGCAGTGTAAGCCGCTTTGGGTCGTGGTCTGAGTTTTGCCGGGGGATCTGCTCTCGATATTTTCATATGTGGTGCCCGGCGGACACGACACGTTAGATCGATTTTGGTGTGGCGTTGGTCCAGCGTCGTAGACGGTGAACCAACGTTGGGCCAGCGTTGGTTCGGCGTCGCTTGTCTGCTGGGTAGTTCTTGCATAGCACATAGGCCTAATATTAACTTAATAAATCCCGTGGCAGCCGCAGGACATTGCGCCGGTGCTGTTTTGATGCTGGGCTTTTGATTAAAGGGCCCAGCATCGAACCAGCCGTGGTTCTTTGCCTGTATAAGTTTTTGCTGTAGACTACTTGATGCTGATACTATATTGTACTGAAAATGTTTTGTTGTTTCTACTGTATTTGATAATTTTCTGCTAATTAATTAAAAAAATACACGTTTTTTGTTAATTTCATGGGTGGCCCGTACGCTAGCGACATAAAAGCGTCTTAGTACGGGTCTCCTGGTCGTAATACATTTAAATTGTTTTATGTTTATGTACATCTAAAAAATTGTATGTTTTATATTTGCGTCCAAATAAATGCATCTGAGTCTGAGTCTGAGTCTGAGTCTGAGCACATGTCAGCTTGCTATTTTATCACGTCATTGCCATGTGCGTTTCTGTACATAAATGTTGTACACAAAATGTCATCCATGACAGGATACACAAATTTCTCCATAGTATATGATGGCCTGTTAATTCTTGTCGTTTAATTACAAAACAATCATTCTATATCATTATAAAGCTTTGAAATACATTTATCATGTTTCACCATGAAACCTGATACCAGCTAGGTCTCCACTGATATTATAGTTACTAATCGGTAAAAAGCTTTAATTATACTTGAATCCTGAGGTATCGGCCAATCTATTGATTAATTAATCGATTAATTAATTAATAAATTAATGCATGCATTTAGATACCCGACATGACCAAGCTGCCTGACTCATTTACGTCGCCACGGGCCCGGTTAAACTAATCGCTATTTTATTCACACAGCCAGCTAAATAATTTGGCAACAGATATAAACAGATCCACATATGGAAATATACAAAAGCAATATAAAAGTATGGTACAGAGGAAAAAGCGACCGGTACAAAACAAAAAGTTAAACGAATTCCCAGCCGGCACATGACGAGAAAATCACGTAACATGCAAGTTGAAATCTTGTCAACTGGTTATCAACCAATAATCAACGTGATAATTACGTCTATTTGTGACATAAACAATTTTAAATCTTATTGTCATTACAAAATTACGTCTGATTTGCGTCAAGCTAATAACGTCACCAAATGATGTGATTGTGACGTCGGTTGCAACATTCTTATATGTCACATGTGATAATGTTGTCACTATTTCACATCTATTTGACGACACGTTGTTGATGTCACAAAACGATGTGATTATGACGTGGGTTGCAACATCCTGAAATGTTAGATGTGATAATGTTGGCAATATTTCACATCTATTTGACGACTTGTTGTTGATGTCACAAAACGATGTGATTATGACGTGGGTTGCAACATCCTGAAATGTGAGATGTGATAATGTTGTCAATATTTCACATCTATTTGACGATATGTTGTTGATGTCACAAAACGATGTAATTATGACGTGGGTTGCAACATCCTGAAATATTAGATGTGATAATGTTGTCAATGTTTCACATCTATTTCGCGCCATGTTGTTGATGTCACAAAACGATGTGATTATAACGTGGGTTGCAACATCCTGAAATGTTAGATGTGATAATGTTGTCAATGTTTTACATCTATTTTACGACATGTTGTTGATGTCACAAAACGATGTAATTATGACGTGGGTTGCAACATCCTGAAATGTTAGATGTGATAATGTTGTCAATATTTTACATCTATTTTACGACATGTTGTTGATGTCACAAAACGATGTGATTATGACGTGGGTTGCAACATCCTGAAATGTTAGATGTGATAATGTTGTCAGTATTTCACATCTATTTGACAATATGTTGTTGATGTCACAAAACGATGTGATTATGACGTGGGTTGCAACATCCTGAAATGTTGGATGTGATAATGTTGTCAGTGATTCACATCTATTTGACGATATGTTGTTGATGTGAGAAAACGATGAAATTATGACGTGGGTTGCAACATCCTGAAATGTTAGATGTGATAATGTTGTCAATATTTCACATCTATTTGACGACATGTTGTTGATGTCACAAAACGATGTGATTATGACGTGGGTTGCAACATCCTGAAATGTTAGATGTGATAATGTTGTCAGTATTTCACATCTATTTGACGATATCTTGTTCATGTGAGAAAACGATGTAATTATGACGTGGGTTGCAACATCCTGAAATGTTAGATGTGATAATGTTGTCAGTATTTCACATCTATTTGACAATATGTTGTTGATGTCACAAAACGATGTGATTATGACGTGGGTTGCAACATCCTGAAATGTTAGATGTGATAATGTTGTCAGTATTTCACATCTATTTGACGATATGTTGTTGATGTGAGAAAACGATGTAATTATGACGTGGGTTGCAACATTCTGAAATGTTAGATGTGATAATGTTGTCAGTATTTCACATCTATTTGACGATATGTTGTTGATGTGAGAAAACGATGTAATTATGACATGGGTTGCAACATCCTGAAATGTTAGATGTTATAATGTAGTCAGTATTTCACATAGATTTGACGCCATGTTGTTGATGTCACAAAACGATGTAATTATGATATTTGTTGCAACATCCTGAAATGTTAGATGTGATAATGTTGTCAATATTTCACATCTATTTGACGACCTGTTGTTGATGTAACAAAACGATGTGATTATGACGTGGGTTGCAACATCCTGAAATGTTAGATGTGATAATGTTGTCAATATTTCACATATATTTGACGACATGTTGTTGATGTCGCAAAACGATATGATAATGGCGTGGATGGCTGCATGTGAGATGACAGATGTCATTATATTTTCAATATCTCACATGTATTTGACAACATGTTGTTGATTGAATATTGTCAAAATTTCACATCTATTTGACGACATGTTTTTTATGTCACAAAACAATGTGAATATCCAGTGAGTTGCAGCATTGCGAGATGTCAGATCTCAGAATATTGTCAATATCTCACATCTATTCGACAACATGTTGTTTGTGTCACAAAACGATGTGATTATTGCCTTGCTTACATCTTTGTGAGATATCAGAATATAGTTAATATGTCACATCTATTTGATGACATGTTGTTAATGTCATAAAACAATGTGTTTATTACGTAGGGGTTGTTGCATGTCAGATGTCAGTTGGCAAGATCTTGTCATCTCACATCTATTTGGTCATAATTGTTCGCAAATGGTCGCAATTGGTCGCACATGGTCGCAAATATCGCAAATGGTCGCAGAAGTCGACGTCCAAACTTTACTGTTACTTGAAAAGTCGCAGTTGTCTCTAGTTATGATTTAATATCACTTGCTGACGCATATTTTCCTGAAATAATAATGACATAATGTTATGTTATTAGGCCTACATGCCACATCATGCCCTTATAATGACAAATCATAACGTTGTATCACGTGTTGATATTTAGACCTATTATGCAATATCATGATATTTTAAAGCAATATCATGATATTGGCATTATAATTGCAAATATATTATGGCATAGACTTCCATCATCAAGATGACATGTAGGCCCTAGGTCTTTTCTGAATTTTGCTGAATAAGCCTAATGATGAATAATGATAAATTCTTATTTTATAGGCCCAATGGCAATCACATTGTAATGCAAATGGTCGCAAATGGTCGCAAATGTCGCAAATGCTGCAAATGGTCGCAATTGGTCGTAAATGGTCAAAAAATGGTTACAAATGGTCGCAAATGTCGCAAATAATCAAAAGTGGTCGCGCATGGTCGCAAATAGTCGCAATTGGTCGCAAATGGTCACAAATGGTCGCAAAAGATCGCAATTAGTCGCAAATTGTGGAAAATGTCGCAATTGGTCGCAAATGGTAAAAAAATGGTCGCAATTGGTGGTAAATGCTGGCAAAAGGTCGCAAATGGTCGCAAATGTCGCAAATGGTCGCAATTGGTCGCAGGTGGTCTCAAATGGTCGTAAATGTCCCAAATGTCGCAAATGGTCACAAATAATCGCTAATGGTCTGAAATGGTCGCAATTGGTCGCAAATGGCCGCACATGGTCGCAAATGGTCGCGAATGGTCGCAAATGGTCGCAATTGTTCGCAAAAAGTCGACGTGCAAACTTTACTGTTACTTGAAAAGTCACAGCTAGTTGTCTCTAGCTATAATTTAATATCACTTGCTGACGCATATTGTCCTGACATAATAATGACGTACATAATGTTATGTTAGTACATGCCACATCATGCCCTTATAATGACAAATAATAACGTTGTGTCACGTGTTGATATTTAGGCTTATTATGCAATATCTTGATATTTTAAAGCAATATCATGACATTGACATTATGTTGCAAAATCCTGTGAATATATTATGGCATAGCCTTCCACCATCAAGATGACATGTAGGCCCTAGGTCTATTCTGAAATTGCTGAATAAGCCTAATGATGAATAATGATAAATCCTTATATAATAGGTCCAATGCCAATGACATTGTAATGCAAATGGTCACACATGTCCTAAGCGTCGCCAATGGTCGTAATTGGTCGCAATTGTTCGCAAATGGTCGCAATAGTCGCAAATAATCGCAAGTGGTCGCACATGGTCGCAATTGGTCGCAATATGGTCGCACATGGTCGCAAATGGTTGCAAGTGGTCTCAATTGATCGCAAATGGTGGCAAATGGTCACAAGAGTTCGCAAATGGTCGCAAATAACCCAAATGTCGCAAATGGTCGTAAATGGTCGCAAATGATCGCAATTGGTCGCAAATGGTCGCACATGGTCGCAAATGGTCACAGCAGGTCGCAAATAACCCAAATAATCGCAAGTGGTCGTAAATGGTCGCAAATTGTTGCACATGGTCGCAAATGGTCACAAAGTTTCGCGAATGGTCGCAAATGGTCGCAAAAGTCGCAGATGGTCCCAAATGTCGCAAATGATTGCAAATGGTCGCAAATAATCACAAATGGTCGCACATGATCACAAAAGGTCAGTCGCAAATGGTCGCAAAAGGTCGCAAATCGTTGAATAAAGGTGTTGAATAAAGGTTAATCCTAATATGAATAACCCGAAAACAACGTTCCTTCAACATTAAGGTGAAATATTATTTTCGGGCTGATAATCAACTTCGTTTTAACGTTCGTATTTGGATGTTATTTTGCTGTAACCGAACGTCACCAACACACTGGAGTATGGTTGTGTTATAGATATACCACCCACACGTAGGGCCTACGTTGTTACAGAAGAACAACATTTATTTTTATTGTGAAGACGACTCCTTATTACCTCTTACTAATGTGTTTAATTGTTTAATATTATTTCTAATACATGAGAACACATTTACAAACACCCGATTTCTAATTGGAAATCATTTCAATAAACATACATTTTTGTACATAGCCTCCTGGCTACTGCATAATAACATAGTCTACAGTAGTCAATTTTTATATTCTGTGGGAATGAAGCATTCCAATTTTAAGTCTAAGGTATTATGTATATAATCATGGTCAGCTACTCGTTTTGAACGTACTATACACCAGCAAAAATAACGAGAAGAAAGAGATGAAAAAGAACCTTCTTGAGCAACGATGGACATTGAAACGAAAAGCCAGTAAGTACATAATATGCCTATACATGTATTCTACAAACTGTTTGAGCCTGTAAGTAGCATATAACCGTTAAAAACATATTGAACTATTTTCTTGCTAAACGAAGTCAAGATATCATGCAATCAAGACAAATATGTTTTTGTTTTATTGTAGGTCATGATGGGTTTGAGATTACATTGACTTGCCATGAACAGGTAATACAATCGAACGGAGTAGAAGTAGACAACTTAATGTCTATCATGTCTATCAAATACAAAACGATACATCATACATAGCGTCCGAATTGTACAACTACGTGCGAGTATAGGCGTATCGGCCTACCTTAAACCTATATCTAAATAATCTAGTAAAGTTTATTTTATAATGGTGTAATTAATATTTACCAGGGAAGTTAGAAGAACCTGTGGCGGGCACAGGCGGACATGTAAACAATGGAATATAGTCACTGGGTGAATTTAATGCCGATCTGGGTCCGATGAGCTTCCACAATTTCTCTTGAAAAACGCTGACAAGAAGATATATATCGCCATATACATTCTTTTTAAATAACGTATATTTAACCACTATATTTGATCTAGGAAATTACCCGATCAGTCTAAGCTAATATTACCTGTGTTTGCAAACAAATAGACTGACATATAGGCTACCTCGTCCAACTACAGGCCGATCTGTTGAACATTGTGTCTAGGCGAAATTGCTTGAACACCATCTGAATATTTTAACATAATCATTGTTAGAACATGATTTGCAACAGTATCATAACCCGCTGTTTTAGCACCTTTGCAACATGGTTTCCATGCTAATCATTTTTGCGAAAATCATCTACTTTTGACCACCAAAGATCTGGTCCAAAACAATCAGGAGATAATTCAAACTGATGTCATGGCTCTAGATTTTATTACTTATATTATTTCTTTGGCTCCAAAAAAATTTAGTAGGCCCAGGTGACTGCTTTGAAAAGTCCTCACGTGGGAACTGGCTTGCCACTTGGACCTATGATATTTATATATCCTATGTAAATGACATCATATAAATATGTTATTTATAAAAGAAGAAAGAACTTCAGGATGACAACCCTGTACAACATTTTGAATTGATTAATTGCTGTAGGCCTACCCCTCAGTGACCTCTTAACCTCAGCAGACGAAATAACTCTTGGTGGACACAAACAGACATTCAGATTAGAGCTATGTAACACCACGCTGGGACAAAATTATTTTTTGTACAAAAATACAACAGATTAGAATCATCTTTCACCATGCAGCTGATATTTAATCCAGATCAATAGCAGTAGTAGTAGGAAATCATTGCGTTACGTCACTTTTCGGCACATATGGTTTTTTAAGTGACATTGTAATACGATAAAAACGTTGTAGTCAATTGATGAGATGAATGATGTGCAGATGATCATGTGAGGGTGGGGGTGATAGGGCATGGTGGGTTATTGAGAGCGTTTACCTTCGCTCGCCCGATTAGGGATTCTGGACATTTCTAGGGGATCTACCTCCAGACATGCCCAGATGGCCGGAGACTTGGGTTTCGCTGTGCAATTTAATGTTGAAACTCCATGGCATTTCGCACAGCTCTGGTATCCTCGGGTCGGATAGTCCCCAGAGTAACAATAAGAAGGGTAACTCCATTCAACCCCCGTGAGAGACCTAATGTCAAACACGCTATTGCCAGTTATTTAAGGCTACCACGGCCTACACCAGCGCCAGCACTGATGCGAGAGCACCGCAGTTGAACAGAGGTCCCAGGGTACGCCACTGGCAATCAGCCTGAAGATTATGGCCAGATACGAGGAGGATGCAGCTTCCCTTGGATGATTGCTGTAGACTAGAGCTTCCGTACCATGCCGTATAGCATATGCGATTGACGGAACAGATCCCTAATGACCCTCTCCTCAATAGCAGCTTTTAAGAGCAAACTGAGCGATTAGTTTGGTCGGCCGCTCAGCACCGCCCTTCACCTGATACTCTATTTAGGACGACTATAAGAAGTCAAAATATCAATGTCAAGTCTCATCAATGTTAACACTCTCTGCTGATAACTACATCCTGCTTATGCAAGTCAAACCAAGGCCGATTAAAACAGACAATCTTAAGGCTTGTCAAAATAATAGCACATGAACCGGATTTTTGGAAATCAACACGACCAAATGTTCTGTCCTCCGAGTGAAATGCCCCAGAGGATGAGGGTTAAATACTCTTTGATTAGGCTACCAATTGAAGGGATTATAATTGCACTCTGAAAAGTGTCCATGCTACACCATACCTTTTAGGTGGGGATCTAGCTCTTCATTGACGGGGGAGGGGTTAAACTTGACAAAGGAATATTTCACTGTAGCCTGTCCGCGGAGGGGCCTTCCTGTGAAATATTTTGATTTTCAAAGCCTTTTTCCTGCAATCCAGGCCACTGTTTGTCCAATAATGTGTCACCAATTCATAAGGTAACCCCAAAGCTAGCCTAGTTCCTGGCCCGCGAGCCCAGAATGCAATGGGTCACGGATGGGACTACCCCAAAGCAAGATTATAATTTTTTTCAAAGGGGGGTTCCCCCCCCCCCCTTGGATCCGCTCCTGCCTTGGAGTAAGCACTATAGAACTTAGAATGATCGACACTGGTTGATGTAGTTAGAAGGATCTCGCCCTCCACTACGTTCCGTAACATGTGGTTACTGGTGAGCATTTATAAATCAAATTTCGGTTTATATTCCTTAGTTTTAGTTCTCCCTTTTTAAACATGCTTGTTTTGAGATTTGGCGCGCACTTGAATTCTTTTCAAATTTCTAGCGAAAATGACTGTATAAGAAGGTTAATTTTTTGTAAATCTTACAGGATTATCGATGTGGAGTGTTAATGGAGACAATATGCTATCACCGTACTGATTATCAGCCTGTACCGACGGTAAATAGTGTAGTAGGTATCAGAATCTCTGAATATCGCCCACCTGGCCATGGCCAGCAGAGGGCGTGGTGAATGTCGAAAGCCACCGAAAACTATAAGCCAAATCGAAAACCATCTAAAACCACCTTTTCTGTACCCTAGAGTTCCTAGATTTATAACCTATTATAAATACCTTACACTCGAAAATGAATAAAAATATACCGTAGGACTGACATGCCTTAAAACAACTTTTAATCAATCATTCGTTTGAAACTGGTAAAGACTATTAGTATTATCAGAATTGTCATTGACATTGTGTTACCTGTCAAATCATTACAAATGGTCTAACATTTGAAATACTCATTTTTTTAGGGTTGTTGCCAAATGAGATAATAATGGTTACAAAATTTTGGAGAATTGAGTAGGCCTAGGGGGGGGCTGACCGCAGATTAAAGTACGTACTTCCTTTGAAGTACGTACTTAGATTAAGGTATGTCCGTACTTTGATCTAAGTACACCTTGAGCTTCACTTTTACAAATGGGTACTCTCCTTTGTTATTTTATTACCCCTTTGCAACTTAAGATGTTATTGGTTGAATGGTTTATTTCTGAACATTGATAATCAAGCTATTAAATTATTCATAAGAGGAACTTCCAATTATTTTCTGTTTACCTGAATATAGCCAAGACTTTTGCAACAGGCTGAATTTTCATCCCTTTGTCCTGGAACTGTTGAGCATTTGCCAGCTACCAGAAATAGTTTACTTGAAAGAGCACATTTCATTGTACAACATGTATTTTATCAAAACTGTTTTTCATGTTTGAAAAATTATATATTTAACTTTATATCTGTTCCACTGAGGGTGTACTTAGATTGAAGTACAGGGTGTACTTTAAAGGAAGTACGGACTTTAATGGAAGTACGGACGATGAGGCATGTGACTATGGCAGAACTTTTAATAGCACATTCCTAATTTTCCAGACATAGGACTGCTCTATAAATTGATAATTTTATATTTCAAACTATCTTTTCTAAAGTCCATTATTCTTTTAGTTGGCAATAGATATTATCCACTTCAAATTGATAAATGTTTACCTCTTGTTGCACTCTCAGCTTTACAGTTAAAAGCATGGCATCTAACAAAGTCAGAACTCCTGTAAATTTAGTAGCCTGATTATTATTGGACAGACTGACTATTGGACCAATGAAATAATGTGTTGCAAATGAATGGGGTCACAACAAGTGAGTGCCCTATCAAGCCAAAATTAAGCTGCAGGCGTACTTCGATCGACGTACTGCACACCTCAATGGAAGTACGTACTTCAAAGGAAGTACGTACTTTAATCTGCGGTCGGCCCCTGATCAAGGATGGCAGCGCTTACTGGGTGGTGGTGAACTTCACTTTCAGTTCTCGCTCCTCAAATGGCATGAGTTTATGATTTCACTTCGATTTAGTGTGAAACAGACCTAGGTTAAGTCTGATAAGGAGCCTTTTGATTCGATATTAGAACGGATATGCCACGATGATGTATTTCTGCTTGCTGCATTTATTGACGCTAGCGATTTTTTAGTGAGGAAGACGTTTTATTTTTTAATTAAAAAATTGCATTTTCTTTAAGTAACTGAGTCATATCAAAATATTCTCAGACGTTCTTTATCATGTCGACTCCATCATAGTCTAGATCAGTTTTTTTAACGTAAGCCAGCGTTCTCTACATAAAATTTAACTTTATCTAGAGCACCTGAAAATTTTCTGACACATTTTCATTGTTATTGTTGTTGTTTGAGATAGCTAGTCTGCTTCAGACTAATTATGTGCCCGCCTGGGAAACAGTCTACTGCCTATGCCTCCCTTCCCTTTGACCTTGTAGTAGCCTATACCCCATAAGTCCAAATCTGGAAAGAGTTATGAAATTTTGCACACATGTCGTCCAACATATGTAAAATAAGATCTGATGTAGGTGTGATGTTTCATTTTTTTCCTTAATATGCTTATTTGCATAAATCCAAAATGGCTGCCCTCGGCCATCTTGAATTTTTAATTTTTGACAGATTAGTCCTAGAATCTTATGTAATACCTCATTTTTAACCAATTTGAATTCACTGGTTGCACAGGTATGCTTATTTTTACGATTCAAGGTTATCTAGGGGTCAAAACAAGATGGCTGCCACCCGCCATCTAGAAATTGTATGTTTTGACATAACAGCCTTAGAATCTCATGCAATACCTCATTTTTGACTAATTTGAATACACTGATTCCATTGGTATGATTATTTTTACAATTTAAGGTCATCTAGGGGTCAAAACCAAGATGGCTGCCATCGGCCATATTGAATTTTTAACTTTTTACAGAATATCCCTAGAATCTTGTGTAATATCTCATTTTGACCAATTTAAATGCACTGATTCCACTGGTATGGTTATTTTTACGATTCATGGTCATCTAGGGGTCAAAGCAAGATGGCTGCCGTAGGCAATCTTGAAATTTTATGTTTTGACATAATAGCCCTACAATCTCATGTAATACCTCATTTTTGACTAATTTGAATATACTGATTCCATTGGTATGATTATTTTTACGATTTAAGGTCATCTAGGGGTCAAAACAAGATGGCTGCCGTCGGCCATCTTGAAATTTTAATTCTAGACAGAAAAGCCCTAGAATCTTGTGTAATACCTCATTTTTGACCAATTTGAATGCACTGATTCCACTGGTATGATTATTTTCAAGAGTCAAGGTCATCTTAGGGTCAAAGCAATAGATGGCTGCCGTCGGCCATATTGAATTTTTATCTTTTGAAATAATAGCCCTGGAATTTTGTGTAATACCTCATTTTCGCCTAATTTGAATACAATGGTTTCATTGCAATGGCTATTTTTATGTTTTAATGCCATCTAAAGATCCAAAACAATATGGCCACCAATAACCAAAGCCATTTATAGGTCACAACCAAGGGAACGGGCTAAAACGACAGTTAATATTCAATTTTAAATTCTTTAAATTATAGTATCAGAGTAAAATTGCATACATTTGCCCCTGTTTTTTTTAACGTTTTTTCAGTTTCTTCAACAAAATCCAAAATGGCCGCCAAAATCCTATGTCAATCTCTAGGGCTTGGACCGCTTCGTTGATTTGTTTCATGTTTGGTTTTTATCCTGGATGTGTGCTGATAGTTTTTGGTGTGACTTTGATATTTATAACTTTGGATTTTTGTATGTTTTAGAATTTTAGCGGACATATCAGTTTTGCTTATTTTGGCTATTTAATTTGGGTAAGCTCAGCTCACTGGCCCTGAGAAATTTGTCTCTAGAATTGTTTATTTTTTTAGCAAAATCCAAGATGGCCGACAAATCACATGTTACTCTCAAGAGCTTGACCCCTTCACTGATTTGTTTCAAGGAAAGACCTTACCCTGGCCATATTAGATTTTGGTGTGATTCTGACGTCACATTTTTATCCCCCGCCCATGATGTCCGTGTTTCGTTTCCGGACGATATCTCTCAAACCGTTAGCCGGATTGCTTTCATATAATATTGCATACACACATCCCTCAGGGGGTTGTAGATGTGCCTTTTGGGGGTTATGACCCTTGACCTAGTTTATTTTAAAAATAATAAATGTGAAGTCAACCCTAAGATATATTTATGTGAAAATTGAAGACAATGTAACAGGGCTAGACACTAACACTGGCCCGTTGGCCCGAGGCCAGTGAAAATCACTAAGGGCCAGTAAATCACCTAATATACTGGCCCTGGGGACAACAAAAAAATTACACTCCCTTGATACTGTGTACACTAAGGACTAGACCGATAAGGCTAAGGGCCAGTAATTATCTGAAGTTACTGGCCCTTTGGGCTACTACCTGAAATCAGTCAGTGTCGATCCCTGATGTAACAATGAAAATACAGTAAGAAATATACTATTTAGTAAATATATTTTATAATTATTAAAGCTGCATAACTGTTTTGTTTATTTTCTTCAAACGATTAATCCATGGAGAATGGTGTTTTATTTTTTTATTTTACTGCCCCGGTTTTGGGGTACTTGCCCCCTCAATTTATCACTTGCCGACTCGCCACTGACATGCTTTGTCTGTTGTGACAGTCGCTCAAATTTAAAATGGTGAAAATTGAAGCTATTGCCCAGGGGGCCTCTGTCTGAAATTTTTCACTTGCCCCCACCCAAAATTGGTTGCCCCGGGCAATTGGGCAACCGTTACTGTTAGCCCTGGTTACTGAGTTATTAAGGATTTAAGTTTGTTGTTTTTTAATATTGTTGCCCCACCAAAACAAACCTGATAGCAGCGGAGTAAGACATACTGTCTATATAATCAGGACATTAAAAGTACCAAGTGGCAGATAACGGTCATCATAGAAAAAAGAGAGGAAGACTTTTAAAGTTATTGTTATTTTTTAAGTAATCATAGATTCATCACAGTACAACGTGTATTGTCTCATATCAGCTAGACATATATAGAAGTTATTACTTTGTGTGATATGGATATCTGCATGTAATGTCATGTTTAATATCGGTACTGGTATGGAGAATGTCACTCACTTGAAAAGCAGAACTCTATTTCAGTATGGTGCTTTTAAGTGTGGGCCAGCATCAGAGCCTTTGGCCCGCCATTAAGACGCTCTTTCCAGACCGTTAGAAATTGTACTCGGAATTGACATCAAATTCAGTGATGTAAATCATCGTTTTCGCTCTTTGGATTTTCGTGATTTTTTTTTATTAGGTATCTCATGGACATTCTAAAATATAGTCAAAAGGCTACTAGACAATATCAGACTTTATTTTATTTTATCGTAAATCATCACATACAGTGATATACATCGCGCTATGCGGTAAAATAAAATAATATTTAAAAACATCAGACTTTACTGTAACCGATTTGACCCAGTATCCACCATCTAGATCTGCGGCTGGTTATGGGGGCTTTGTATCTCAGCTAACACAAGGCATTGATCCAATGGCAGAATAATGTCCGCCCATATTTTTTTCCTCAATTTGTTTAGATAATCATAATTAGTATGCACAGCTGAGCATGTGGTAAAAAAATAAAAAAAAATTGACTGTTCGAAATATTAAAATATTAAATTTCATCTGCCATTTTTGGCGTCTTTTCTGTTTGTTTTTTTATTTTTGAAATTGAGACGGTTGCTATACAAAATGTATCATAACTTTGTCAATAATTGGATTTTTTGTATACTTTTTTTTTATTCAGTCATGAATATAATGGACCTTATGTAAACAAAATTTCAGGTCTCTAGCGCTGAAATAAATAAAAAATGGCCTGCCATCCTTACATCCATCACCCTTGGACAGGCCATAGTCTATTAATATCAGTGCATAAAATTGCCAATATTCAGTAAATTATTGTCATTGAGCATTATCCTAGCTGGTTTAAGCCCACAATTTTTATGGTTTAGTCCTATTTGAATGGACATTTACCATTGAATTGGGCCTAAACCAGTAGTATATCTACTCCTGGTTTATGCCCACTTTAATATCATCTTTATCCTGTTTATATACTTCTCCTGTTTTAAGCCCATTTGAATGGACATTCACCATTGAAGTGGGCCTAAACCAGGATTATATATATAGGCCTACTCCCGGCTTAGGCCATATAAACCCGGTTTAGGCCCAATTCAGTGGTAGATGACCGTTCAAATGGGCCTAAACCAGGGGTAGTATATTTATAAATAACTTTTCTATCGACTATAATTAGCATATATAATAAAATAGTAATTTGAACAGAACGATGCCTTGGGGGAAGTACCCCCCCCCCCCCCCCAGAAAAGGGGTGTGGAGACGTTTTGGGGGGATAACATTACAAGCTGATTACGCTCTAAATGGGCCTAAATTTTTAGGCCCACTACAAACATGAGAAAGGTAAATTGTCAGTCAGGTGGGCCTAAACTTTTAAGCCCACTCAAATTCATGCGTTGTCAGAGACGTGGGCCTAAGCCAATTAAAACATGCGTGAAAAATGATTATTACGCTATAAATGGGCCTCAAGTTTTAGACCCACTGGAAAGCTAAATTGTCAGTCAAGTGGGCCTAAACTTTTAAGCCTATTGAAATGGTGCATGGTCACATGCTTGATAAATTAAAACTTGACATTGTAAACAAGTCATTGTCAACCCGGACAATCACCGACATTGTATGTCCTTGATTTGATATAATTTGAAAAAAACTTTCTAAAAGCTGATTGTCCACCCGGACAACCCCCTGGTAGCTATTGATTGTCCATGATGGGTTTTGGTTGTCTTGGACAACCAAAAAGGCCTTATTTCGAACGCTGCATTTGTGTATTTCACTAATAGTTCGGATAAGTTCGACCATACAGACCGAGAGATTTGACGTGTGTGTTCATGCTGTAAACTATTATGTCGACTGGTTCAAAATTACATTGATCTGAGTTAGAATCTGTCATTCCATGATTGTGAACCATAATGTTTACAGTATTTATTTGTACAATACTTGCTCTGTAACTAATATTTCAGATAGCCAAGTGTGGTCGTGTTGGGGGCAGTGCAGCCAAAGGCATGGTGAAAAATATAATGTCGCGGTAAGTACTATGCGGATGTGGCATTTTTTTATTTACTTGATCCGTCACCCAGCGGCACATATGATTTACGCTCTTATTCAATCATGTTTCACAACACCATAATATTTGGGATATATAGTGATAAGGTTAAATCATCCCGCTTGATTGGCTCCAGAATGGTTATGCTTTCTCTGGCAAGGGGCTGCATATATATGTGTTCATTAGTGTTCATCAGCCGCCGCTCACTCAGAATAGTGTGCGCTCTTATTCAAGAACCACATCGGTTATTAATCAGATTTTTCAACTTGCTGAGTAATATTTTGCCTGTATTGGGTATGTTTTCTTCGCATAGGCTAAGCATGGTAAATTTTTCTGATTTGATTATCGCTCTGCTTGATTGACTCCTATTAATTGGTCTATTGACTGATTTGTTTTGAATGGGAATGTAATATCTCAAGAACCCCAGTTCGAATCATTTGTGATTTTTTATGCAGGTGAATAAAGGTCAAAATAGCATAACTCCATAAAATTACAAATGTCGTATTGCAGTCATTATTGACTATAATATGCGTGAATGATATCTGGAAAAAATGTGCAAGATAGTTAGACCATTACTGTTGAACAAAATGTGTGGTTTCTGGTAGGGTTATGCCCTGAAAAATTTCAACCGTATTTATTCTAATAGTTAATTAGAATACCCCTGAGATTACAGAGGGGATGGGCGCTTATTAGAGTAGTTTTTTAATGATCATATAGTGTACATGAGCGTGGGATTTATTTTCAATTCAGGGGGGGGCGGCGTTTATTGGAATTTGGGCGTTTATTAGAATAAATACGGTGATTACATTTTAAATGGCAGACTTGCGGTCATTTCTTCAAGTGATTTCCACTTGAACTATGATTACAGGCTGAGGCCTGCTTCCGTTGCCGTCGGGCCTTGTTCTTATATGTTTTACGGGTCCGCCAACATTGATTTAACCAAAATAAAATTGTCATTTTACAATTTTTATTCCCGCCGATGCCGATTTTCAATACCCCAATGTGTTATTCCACATAGCAATTTTTTTTCTTGTGAAAAACTCTCTGATTTCACCATGTTTTGCGGTCCTGAGAACTGACCCACACAACTATCTGTGAACTATAAAGCCTGCCAGATGCGTGCCTACCAGATGCTGAGGTCATTACCAGAAACCGCTCTTAATTTTGTCTGATCCACCCCCTCTGAAGAGTTATGCCTTTCACAGTCCGCGGGGCGTGCTGTCAATCAATATTTTAAAGATATATCTGAATTTTATTTTTATTCTGAATCCCGACATTGCATCCTGGCAATTTCCACCTGTAAAACATATAATGAAAAAGTCTGGCTTTATTGAACTTCATGTTCGTGAAAATGAGCCCTTCACAGCTTTTACCCCAAATTATTTAAAATGTGGCTACATTATCAATAGGAGCTATCATAAAAGTTTCATTCATTTTCAGCTCTACCAGGGTCTGGCTTCCAATGTGTTTGCTGCAAGTCCTCTGATATAGTTTTCTGTCTGATATCTTAAAACCATGATAATTGTTTGCTTTTCATGAAAAGGAATCAAGTGAACTTTCTGTTAAAGGATTGAGCTCAGAACTGTTTTTGTTGCAGAATTCGAAGTGGGCACATACATTGCTAATGTGCTGAGATATGCTGTAACTGCAACGAGAATAAAAGGTACCGTATTTATTAAGTCTCCACCCACCATGTGGTGGAGACTTATTGTCTTTGTGCTGTCTATTGTTAGCTCCCGCCGTCACCGTAGGTGAGCGAAGGGAGCTATGGATTCTACCTCCGTTTTTTTTGGCCTCTTCTTTTGCCTATAACTTTGTGAGAAAATAAGCTAGGATAACAATTTTTGGTATGTGGGTTACTTCCAGGTGGCTAATGGACGGATTGAAATATTTTTAATCTGAATTTAATACGCAAGGTTGCAGAGGAGAAAATGATGATGTGACGGCGTTGGGCCGTCCGTAAACAATTCGTTTCCGGAGCATATCTCCGAAAGTACTTGTCCGATTGTCTTCAAATTTTACACACAACACCCCTGGGGGGTCTAGTTGTGCCTTTTGGGGTATTTGAACTTTGACCTACTTCTGATTCAGAACTATGACCTATTTAGACGATTTGACGCGCACTTCGTTTCCGGAGCAGATCTCGAAAAGTACTGGGCCGATGACAGTCATATTGCACATACATGTTCTCTAAGGTCCCTAGTTGTGCCTTTTCAGGTTTTTGGACCTTGACCTTGAAGTTGACCCAGCACTTTGACCTAATTTATAACATCGGTAAATCCGACTGAAAGATTTTGCGGAATATCATGAAAACCGCTCAAGATAGCTACACCATTACTATAAAACAAATTGTGAGGTTTCAGGAGAGGATGCATCTTGAAAAATTTCAAGTCGATAAAATAAAAAATGGCCGCCTATCGGCCATTATTCACCTCGACAGGCCTGATATTGCGGAATATCATGAAAACCGCTCAAGATAGCTACACCATTAATATCAAATAAATTGTAAGGTTTCAGGAGAGGATGCATCCTGAAAAATTTGAAGTTGATAAAATTCAAAATGGCCGCCTATCAGCCATTATTCACCTCGACAGGCCTGATATTGTGGAATATCATGAAAACCGCTCAAGATATCTACACCATTACTATAAAACAAATTGTAAGGCTTCAGAAGAGGATGTATTTTGAAAAAAATCATTTTGTCAAAGTTCAAAATGGCCGCCAATCAGCCATTATTCACTTTCACATGGCCGTTATTTGGTAAAACGTGCTAGATGGCTAGACCATTACTATAAAACAAAATGTGTGATTTCAGGAGAGGATGCATCTTTAAAAAATTTGACTCGATAAAATTCAAAATGGCCGCTTATCGGCCATTATTCACTTTCACATGGCCGTTATTGGGTCAACCGTGCTAGATGGCTAGACCATTACTGTAAAACGAAATGTGAGATTTCAGATGAGGATGCATCTTGAAAAAAATTGACTTGATCAAATTTAAAATGGCCGCCTTTTCGGCCATTATTCATTTTCACATGGCTGATATTTGGTAAGCCGTGCTAGATGGCTAGACCATTACCTGATTACTATAAAACAAAGTGTGAGTTTTCGGGGGAGGATGCACACTGAAAATTTTTAACTTACGAATTTAAAATGGCCGATAATCAGCATTATTTACCTCGATAGGCCTGATATCAGGTAAACCGTGCTAGATAGCTAGACCATTACTATAAAACAAAATGTGACGTTTCGAGTGAGGATGCCTTTTAAAAACTTTTGACTCAATCGAATTCAAAATGGCCGCCTATCAGCCACTATTTACTTTCACATTGCTGATATTTGGTAAACCGTGTTAGATAGCTGGACCATTACTATAAAACAAAATGTGAGATTACAAGAGAGGATGCATCTTGAAAAAAATTGACTCAATCAAATTTAAAATGGCCGCCTATCGGCCATTATTCACTTTCACATAGCTGTTATTTGGTAACCGTACTAGATGGCTAGACCATTACTATAAAACAAATTGTGAGATTTCAGGAGAAAAATTTTGACTTGATCAAATTCAAAATGGCCTCCTATCGGCCATTATTCACTTTCACATGGGCAATATTTGGTAAACCGTGCTAGATGGATAGATCATTACTATAAAATGAAATGTGAGATTTCAGCTGAGGATGCATCTTGGAAAATTTCGACTTGATCAAATTCAAAATGGCCGCCTTTAGGCCATTATTCACTTTCATTATTCACTTTCACATGGCCGTTATTGGGTCAACCGTGCTAGATGGCTAGACCATTACTGTAAAACGAAATGTGAGATTTCAGATGAGGATGCATCTTGAAAAAAATTGACTTGATCAAATTTAAAATGGCCGCCTTTTCGGCCATTATTCATTTTCACATGGCTGATATTTGGTAAACCGTGCTAGATGGCTAGACCATTACCTGATTACTATAAAACAAAGTGTGAGTTTTCGGGGGAGGATGCACACTGAAAATTTTTAACTTACGAATTCAAAATGGCCGACAATCAGCATTATTTACCTCGATAGGCCTGATATCAGGTAAACCGTGCTAGATAGCTAGACCATTACTATAAAACAAAATGTGACGTTTCGAGTGAGGATGCCTTTTAAAAACTTTTGACTCAATCGAATTCAAAATGGCCGCCTATCGGCCACTATTTACTTTCACATTGCTGATATTTGGTAAACCGTGTTAGATAGCTGGACCATTACTATAAAACAAAATGTGAGATTACAAGAGAGGATGCATCTTGAAAAAAATTGACTCAATCAAATTTAAAATGGCCGCCTATCGGCCATTATTCACTTTCACATAGCTGTTATTTGGTAACCGTACTAGATGGCTAGACCATTACTATAAAACAAATTGTGAGATTTCAGGAGAAAAATTTTGACTTGATCAAATTCAAAATGGCCTCCTATCGGCCATTATTCACTTTCACATGGGCGATATTTGGTAAACCGTGCTAGATGGATAGATCATTACTATAAAATGAAATGTGAGATTTCAGCTGAGGATGCATCTTGGAAAATTTCGACTTGATCAAATTCATAATGGCCGCCTTTAGGCCATTATTCACTTTCACATGGCCGATATTTGGTAAACCGTGCTAGATAGCTAGACGATTACTATAGAATGAAATGTGAGATTTCAGCTGAGGATGCATCTTGAAAAATTCTGACTGGATCAAATTCAAAATGGCCCCCTATCGGCCATTATTTACTTTCACATGCCCAATATTTTGCAAGCTGTGTTAGATGTTAGTCCATTACTATAAAACAAAATTTGAGGTTTTGGGGGAGGATGCACCCTAAGTTTTTAACTAGTTTATATTGAATTCAAAATGACCGTAAATCAGCTATTAGTTACCTTGATTGGCCTGATATCGGGTAAACCGTGCCAGATAGGTAGACCATTACTGGGATACTGATTAGGATCATTAATTTCAATGGAGCTTTGCAATCTCTGACAGACTGTCTAGTTCTTATCTTACTCTTAGACTGAGCTTCTTAGACCTAGTTGTCTTGCGTCTTGATTTTTGACCTAGCCTAGGACTACATTGAAAACCCTACACAAAATTGCTTAAATCAAATTCTAATTCGTCGCGGGAGCTCCTGGACTTATGTAGTCTTGTTGTTATTTAGTCTCCACCAACTATGGGGCGGAGACTTATTGTTTTAGTGCTGTCTATTGTTGTTATTAAGCATCCCCGATACTATCGGGATGCTTATACACTGTATTAAACCCAGTTCCGCCATGGTAGCTCAATTTTTTTGAGGCAAAATTGCTGCATTAATTTTAAGAGCATTTTTATTAGTTTAATACTATGTTGTAATCCTCGTTAGATAAATATGTTTAAACCAATTTTAATGAGCTGACCTGGCACAATTGTTATAATTTTTTCAGCTCGTTGATATTGGGTTACTCCGGCTTCGTGCGGTAGCTTAGAACACAATTTTAATATGCCAACTCAGAGTGAGTTATGTGATTTAAAATCATTAGAATAAATTCATTTATACCAGATTGGATCACTTGGTTTATCCTATGGGTCATTCCATGTCAAATCAACCAGTTTTCAGAAAAGTTCCCGGGTGACCACCTCATAATTTTTTATTATCAAATTAACTATAATGTAATATGAAACTGCAAAATTTCAGCTCAAACAAGACAATAGTTTTTAAGATATGGCTCTTTTATTGTGGTGGGGGGTGCTTGAATTCCCGCGTGAATTTTTGCACATCAATTTTGGGTCCATGTTTCAGGGCCTATAACTTTTGATCTAAAACAGATAGAGCTATAAAATTTTCACGCTAAATTATTCGCCATACAGAAGTATTGATCGCCAAAAAGTATGTTTAATCACCATTGGCGCATTGGCGAGCGGTCAGCGCGGCCCCTGAATTTGACGACGTAAACGCTCTTCAGTCGCCAATATTCATCCGATCTTAAGTTCGAAAATCAGCTATTTTGCATATCAAAGATCCCAGCCATGGACCAATTTGCATATTCAAGATCAACGTGAACGCTCTCCAGTCGCCAATTTCCATCCAATCTTCGAAAATATTTTTCTGAACACTCAGATGGATTATCCTGCTTTAGTTCGAAAATCTGCTAATTTGCATATCCAAGATGGCTTTGCATATTCAAGATCGATGTAAACGCTCTCCAGTCGTCAATATTCATTCAATCTTCGCAATTTTTTTTTGAACACCCTCTGATAAATTATCCTGGTTAAGTTTGAATATCAGCTAATTTGCATATCCAAGATGGCCGTCATGGGCTAATTTGCATATCCAAGATAAAGTAAATGCTCACCAATCGTCAATATTCTTTTGATCTTCGTGAATTTTTTCCTGAACACCCTCTGATGGATTATCCTGCTTAAGTTCGAAAATCAGCTAATTTGCATATGGGCAATTCCACGGTTTCGGACGTACACTTCAGACAGTTATGGGCTAAATTTAGTCATAATTTTTTCAATATGGGCAATTCCACCAATTATGAAACTTTTACAAAAAAAAAATCTCATAAAATCACAATGGTAACTAACCACTGCCTATGGCAGGTATTTGATCAAATTTAGTTGAACTCAAAACACTTTTTGTAATTTTTACATTTTTCATGTCGGCATGGCTCATTGAACTGACATTAAATTAAAGAAGAAAAATTATTGAAAAAATGGTAAAAATTCAAAATTCTGTGGCACTTAAACCTTAAAATTGCCCAGCTTTGAGATTTGTATGCAGCTAAGTAGTTATATTTTTAGCCCGCTTTTAATTGAAAAAGGTGGGCTATTGCAATTAAAGTTCGGCGGCGTCGGAAAAGATTTACTGCTTTTTAACTGGCGTCCCGTCTAAGTTGTTATTTATATTTATTTTGTTGTTATTTTCGTAATTTTGAATA
This sequence comes from Flabesymbios commensalis, assembly GCA_964017125.1. Lineage (NCBI taxonomy): Eukaryota > Metazoa > Annelida > Polychaeta > Terebellida > Flabelligeridae > Flabesymbios > Flabesymbios commensalis. Next base: position 8,424,078 of record OZ024904.1, read on the forward strand.
ACTGGCAATACAAATCATTATATCGCTGGTCTAAATATAAATGCTGTTCTTATTCCACAAAGTGCAGTGAACAAAAATAATATAATTGCCAATAGGCCAAATATTTCTTCGATGAGTCTATGATTATTCCAAATATATATGAAGCCTTTGCCACAGTGCATACGAGCACCGCAAATCCATAAGATTGTGTATAAATATGCACCTATATCAGTGTGTCACATGTCACGTACGTCCCCCTGATGCTGGCACTATTAGACTTGATTAAAATGAAAGTAAATATTCCTTTTATTAACATAGTGAAAGGCCTAAGTGTCTAAGTCTTTAATTATGTGTGCATAGGTTCAAGTACAGTTCAAGTATTACATTTTTAGGAATGCTAATTAGTTTATGGTGGGGAGGGGGGCCTACACATTGAAACTTTTAATATAGAGTTAAAATCTATTTTTAAGCATACACATTAGTTTATATTGTAGGATATATGACAATGTGACAGCTAGTGTTGTTGCCATACACCCCGCCGGCCCCATGAACTGACTGTCACCATTGACTGCCACTGTCACTGTATCTAGACCGTCGTGTTTATGTATATAGGAATGTCATTAAAATGTTTTATATGTTTATTATTATTGTGCATTTTATTACTATTTAATATGTTTTATTTGATTTGCATGTTAATCATTTATAATCTATTGCGAGACGTTTTATCGTTTTTAATAGGTTTGTCTCGTGTCTTGATGGCAGCGGCCATCTTGTTTGTTTACGTCTTTTGCCAGTAAGTCTGGTGACTACCTCACTTTCGAGTCAAATTATAATACTTTCTTCCCTCTGATCATATATACCTATGATGCTATAATGATCATCGGGAACTCAGCTAAAATTACATATGTTTTATTACCGCTTACTTTTAGGCGTTATTAGTGTATTTTGCGTGACTTTGTAAGAATATAATGTAAAAGTACAAGTCCCGCGAGATCCCGTTTTATCTCGTTTGTTTATATGCAGCTATTATTACTATTTCTGATTTATTGTTTTGTTCAAGATTACGATTAAGTACAGTATTATTATAGGAAGGTAACTGGAAGATGTATGGTAAATATATAGCGTTATTTGGGCTAAAAGGGGAGTTTTAGCGTGACGTCATTCAGCTCACTTCCGGTCCGGTCCTATAAATAAGAGGCTCTTTCTGCCCCAGATCACTCCTGGTCCCAATCGGCTCCCAGCGGACTCCTGGTCCAAACAGACTCCCAGTGCACTCCTGGTCTCAACCGACTCCCAGCTCACTCCCTAGTCTTACAACAGCCTTACTACAGCCTTACATCCAGCCTCTATTCAGAGCCCATTAAGCGAAGTTTACAAGCCCTGCCCTGTGCAGACTGACCCACAGAGAAAGCAACAGAGAGAAGTAGGTCACAGCCATAGTCTATAGCCATTTAAAGGTCCCACGTTTTAATGTGATGATTGAAAGTAGGTCGTGTCGTGTCCTAGTATTCCTAATCTGCCACGGGTTTTCCTGATATATATAGTGTGTGTGATAGGTCACTGTGGTAGTGCTTAAAAATAGGAATTAGGTCAACAGTGTAGCAGAGGTTCTCGACCCCTCATTATCTAGTATTCCAATATATATGGTGTGTGTGAGAGGATACATTTAATGCAGGGTGACCTGGATTAGTAAATTATAACATAGGGGAGTGTCTTAGACTGACCTACATTCTTGTCCACATATCAGAAGGGAATGACCCAGTTTAAATCTAGTTTAAAGCATTGATAGGTCAATGCTAGTAATCATACAAACCAGTGATGTTTACAAGCCAGTGAAGTCTTACAAGCCAGTGATGTCTTACAAGCCAGTGATGTCTTACAAGCCAGTGATGTCTTACAAGCCAGTGATGTCTTACAAGCCAGTGATGTCTTACAAGCCAGTGATGTTTACAAGCCAGTGATGTCTTACAAGCCAGTGATGTCAACAGATTTAGTTCATAATATATTTTACACTTCAGCTTAGTTACTTAATTCACATACACCTCCCAGATAGGTCCCAGAACTAGGGTTGGGAAATAACATAGTTGAGGATTATATATTGTCCCGTGTATTATTTCAAGTATTATTTTATATATAGTATTTCTAGTGAAATACAATATATGCTGTTAGTGCAGTACAGCACTAGCACAAGGCTATTGCTATTATAGCTGATTGTCCATTTGGAAATATCTAAATGGTGTGTGTCTGACACTTGACATACAAGTGCCAGATAAGAGTATATATATTATACAGATATATTTTTATTGTCAAGATCTACCTCTTGGTAGATAGTGATAACCTGATAGAGAGAGAGAGATTATAACCTGATAACCTGTACATTATACTTACTGTCTTTGTAAATAAATATATGTGCCTATGTTAAACTTGTGTCCATAAACTTTTATACTGATAGCTTTATCAGTGATTGATTTTGGATTAGATTGGACAAATCTTTCGTTAAGATTTGAGTATTTAAATTAAGCGTTGGATTAACTATTAGATAGAATATTTCTTTCTTTGAAAATCCCGCGATTATTATACTGGATGAAAGGAAGCTAAGATTAATTATTCATTTAATTATTCTTTGCTCCAAGCTCATCAGTCAGATTCCCATCTGCCTGTTGAGTGTTATCCTATTTGGTATCTTATGGTACCTGGTGTCAGAAACTGATTATTTAAGGAAAGTGAGATATCCTGACATATTCTTTTTGTGTTAAATTAAATAGCGCTAAAAGATAATATCTCACACGTCGTAAGTGAGGATTTTACAAAACCCGCTCGGAATCCCGCGACACTTTTGGCGTCGAGAAGTGGGATCTACGATAAATTTCAGTAGGTCCAGTGATCGAACCTATCCTTGCCCACTAATATTAAAGTGAATTATTTTATGAGTCAGACAGTATAATTCAGACAGTTGTTCAGGTTTTACTCTCTCTTATATTGGTATTAATTTATATTCCTATTGAATTATTATTCAGTAGTAATATTTTATTATTAACCGATACATAGGGTTTATACAATCATTACTATTATTAATTATTTTAGTTCCCCACCTGTTTATAGCTGTTTTGAAAAGTGATGACCATGTAGTTATTACATTGTCATTACTAGACAGCTGAAGTACATAACTTTTTATATCACCCATTGTAATTATTTTGTTTTTACATTATATCACATGATGTGAATTTAAGATATTAACTGTATATATACAATTGCTAGTTCACTCACACATAGACACTATACATAGAATAGGTACTTCATAAAGAGAAACATTTGCATATACAAACATTAATTGCACAGTTAGGTCATACACACATATACCAATACATATATCAATACACAGATCACCAGGACCACAATGGCCGAATCTGATGGTGGATACTTTTTACGCTCACAGCGTACCCCAATGTACAATGAACTAGAGACATCAGCTACATTCATTGATGAGATTCAAAATCAGAAAACGCCAATGTGTGATGATAGACAAATTGATGATCCTGATTATATTACTCCTAGGCACAGTCCTAGTGAATTACTGATACCTGGACTCACAACTAGTCCAGTGAGATTGAAAGATGAACAGAGACATGACATTAGTGAATTGCATAGTCCACTACATGAATCACAGACAGATGTCAGATCTCAACAAGACTTACAAAGAGTTCCTGTAACACAGTCTCCACACAGTGTATTTATATCCAGGCGGAATGACAGATCATACAGTCTAGCTCCACTGAATACAAGAACAAGAGAGTTTTCATTACCACCTGAAATAGAGAATGCTAGGAAACCAACATATCCTACCAACATTCAGAGAAAATCGTTTTATAAACCAGAGCAAGGACATGTACAACAGTCACCTAATACAGACAATCAAGAATTAGCATCAACAGTAGCCAGTCTACAGACACAAGTGACACAGATGACTACAGGAATGAAAGAGATGTCTAATGGAATGGCTGATACCAGGACAAGCTTAGAAGAGATGATGCATAACACATTAGAAAACATCAATACAATGATGTTGAAAAACATGGCTGATATTCAACAGTCGCAAGACAATACAGTCCAGACACAATCAGCACATAGACATTCTAAGGAACCAATACTTGAAACCATTAGAAAACATAGTGTGAATTACTCAGCTCCCACACAAACTACTTCAAGCACAAGAAAACATGCCCAGAATCCTAATAGATATCAGTACTCACAATTACATACAAATGTAGAGGGTGGACCAGAATTTCACTATGAAGAGAGAAACAGTTTATTTGATCTAGGACAACCCCCTCCACCAGATCATATTCAACAGACACTTGTGAAGAGAAGATATCAATCAGGAGTAGGTCCAGTTCACATAAATCCACACAACCAGCACAACCGACAGGAAAGAAATAGTCAAAACAATCAGCCAGCAAGTCAATATCAAACAAATCAGCCTGATACTCCATTTACATTACAGACAAACATACTTGAACAAGATAGACCAACTATTTCAAATACACCACATTCTCAGTCAAGTATACCACATTCAAATAGACAACGGTCAAGTAGACCACAAGCGACAAGACACAGTAGGCAGCCCAGACGCGGTGATGATTCTGATGATGACAGCGACGATCTACCAAGGCGATCAACACATCGTAATGGACATAGTCATCATAAAAGGCGATCTGCAAAGAGATATGAATCATTATCATCTGAAGAAAGTGAACATGGATCAAGTCAACTATTGAGTTATAGTAGCCAGCGCAGTAGAAGAAATACATCCAGCCACCACACAAGACTACCTGCCTTTACAGCACAGGAACCCTGGACTGTCTATTACAACAGATTCAAATCTGTAGCTAAACTAGAAGGATGGACTGATAGAGATAAACTGCGTGAATTATTGCCCAGACTTCAAGAAAAAGCAGGCGAATTCGTATACGATCAATTAAGATCGGATGTCAGAGAGGATTTTCGCTCACTTGTGCATGAGCTTAAACATCGCTTTAGAAAGGTAGAAACAGCCAGAACGTATGGTGCACAATTCAGCCATCGCAATCAGCGGTCTGGAGAGACAATAGAAGATTTCGCAGCAGATCTCAAGAGACTTTATGATAAAGCCTATGCAAACCGCGATAGAGACACAAGACGTGAAGATTTACTCAGAAGATTTCTTGATGGTATACAAGATGATGCTACCCGGTTTCAGGTTGAATACAACAAAGAACCCCATGACATAGATGAAGCTGTATTTGATGTTATAAATTGTCAGGAAACCAAGAAACGCACATTTACTGAGGACAAGACGCGTAAACCCGTCAGATCTATTGATGATCAAGATATAGACCAGTTAAATGAAGATTTGGAATGTGAAGAGGAAGAATTGAGAATGGTAGCACATAAAAATAGAGCTGGAATTCATTACAGACCACAATTTCAAAGGAAACCTATATTACAACAACAACAAACACCACATCAAAATCAGAAATTAGAGTCATCAGAGTCCAGAAACAGTGACGATTTGGATGTTCTTATGAAAATTTTGATAGAGAAGCTGTCCAATTCAACTCCTGCACAAACAACAACTAAAAGTGACACGTTAGAACCCGTTCTTTGCTATCGATGCGCACAGCCAGGCCACTTCGCCAGAGAATGCCGATAAAATGAGAAATCCAATCAATATCCTATGCAAACAACAAACAAACCAGTCACTGGCAACCAGCAAAAGTTTACGGTTCCCAGCTATTCTAGGACCACCGATATGTCAACTCACAACTCGCTACATACCAGGTTTCCATCAAACTACCAGGGATCTGTCTAGAAGGCCAACTGATAGGTCCCAATACATTAGGCCACATACCAAATGATAACCAAGGTGAATCTACACAAAGCAGAGATATAGACGACTGTTCTTTACCAAACCAGAATAATTCCAAGCAGTCAGATAGCAAAATTCCTGAAAAAGCACCTGAAACAGAAAAGAAATGTGAAACATTTACAAGTGAACTGCCTGAAAAAGATGACAAGATAAAGGGTGTAGAAAACCAACCCACATTTACTAACGACCATATTCCATCTTCACAAATGAACGAGCACATTCGAAGTAGCCAGAGTACCGGATGTTATGTTGAAGGATGGTTTGATAACACTAGAGCCTGGTGTTGTGTAGATACAGGAGCATGCAGCACCATTATGTCCTGTAATTTTTACCACAAATTACCTGAAGATCAACAACCACAGCTAAAACCAGTTCAAGGTTATAGATCAGCAAATGGTAGTCCAGTACAATGTCTAGGAAAAGGAATGTTCAAGTTTAAACTTGGAAAATTAGAACTGAAGAAGGCGCTAGTTGTCGCTGCTATTGTTGACGATGTTCTTCTAGGTGCTGATATATTACAAAATGATCCAAATGGGCGAGCAAGATTATTATTGGATGAAGAAAGAATGATATTACATGGCAATTCTATACCACTTACCCTCCTAGGAAAATCTGAATCCTTTAGAAAAGTCACAGCAGCGAATAATTACATTATTCAAGGAATGGTAGAGATGACAGTAGACGCATACATAGAAGATTTTAGGGATGACAGTAATAACACTGCAGTATTGATTGAGCCTAGCCCACAACTTGGAGAAAATTTACCATTAATCATGGCTCCTTGTCTTGTTGATGCTGTTAAAAACACCACAGTAACTGTCCGATTGATAAATCGATCAATAAATCCCATCTCGATAAACAAAGACACAGTGTTAGGTATAGCATCTGTGTGTACTGAGAAATCATTACCACAGTTCCAAAAAGAAACATCTGATCAAAATAGATATTTTGAAAAAGATGAAGAAAACACTAACAGATATACACTTCCAGCTTCAGCTGAAAAAGACATAATACCATTAGAAGAAGATCTAGAGATAACATGTGAAAAATGTGAGAACAAATCTGAACATATGAGCAGTAGATTATCAAGTCATGATGCAGAAAATACAATTAGGCGCATTCCAGATGTTATATTAGAACAGAAGAGCAACACTTCATTTCTAAAAGACGATACTTCAAAATATATGACCCAGATATCAGACAAAGTTCAATGGTTGTCAAGAACAAATATAGCCACAATAATCTTCATCTTTGGGATCATTTTCTCATACATTAGCTTAATTGGCACACAAATTTCCAACAAGACCCAGGTTTCAGTTTGGACAGAGGGTCAGACCCATCCAGGCATAATGAGAAATTGCTACAAATTTGAGACAAGAAGTTCCACAAAGACCAAACAAAAAGAAAAAAAGCTAGAACACAAAACTGAGCCACCAAAGCCTCCCCAACAGGAGCCACACAAACATAAGAAATACAAAGACAAGCCAGGTTGGGTTATTAATTACCCACACAGACAAGAAGTTTGTGCATCTAATCCAGTTACCAGACTACAAGTACAAGATCTATATGATGGCAAATCATCTCAAGATGTAAAATATGAAATAGGCAACCTTATATGGTATTTAGCAGAAAAGAGAAAAATAGGTGAAAACCCTGAGCTATATTCACCATATGAAGGACCATACCTCATTGTAGACAAATTTTCTGACCTTACTTACAACATTCAAATGGAACCAAAGGGAAAAACAAAAGTAGTAAACCACAACAAGTTGAAGAAATATGAAGGCAACATCAAGTACAAATGGGCCAAAACAGCAATTGAACGGGCTAAAGCACATAACCTACCTAATACACTAACTGATGATTCTGAATCAAGTAGTAGTGAATAAATTAATTCCAAACACACAAGAAGTCTGCAGATGTTCCGGATTATCCGATGATGTACTAACAACAATGTTAAATTCTGTGATGTCAACAAGTTAGAAGCTGAACCACACATAACTATCAACATTTTATTATCACCACATATGATCAGAAACGGCAGCAGAAGTTCTGATTATAACAAACAACCACACATAAAAGCACACATATTTCAACAAATCTGTCTCATTTTCCTATGCAAAGTCTAGCAAGATTACAACTGCCTTACCCATGTGATGTCTAAAGAATCATTTTTTTTTATATAATGCAATATCTGAAAATTTCAAATCAGATCAGTGAGTGGAGTCTTTTTCTGTTTTCAGAATGGATTTCTATGAGCAGCTCCTCAATGATTATGAGAATGTTCCTGCCATCAACTTACACGCAGATGACAGCTTTGATTTCAAAGAGCCTGAAGAATCTGTGAAAACTAAAATTCCAGTGAAAACCTTGAAAAAGCGACCCGCTAATGAAGAGCTGAGCAAGCCATCAAAAAAGACCATCACCCTACCTATGCTGCCAGCAGCCACCACAACAGCAAAGCTACCCGCAGCCATCACAACAGCAAAGCTACCAGCAACCACCACCACAAAGAAGACCACCACAAAACCCAAGCTACCAGCAACCACCAACACTGTTAAGCCACCAACAACCAACATCACTTCAATTTCAAAGAAAACTAACATCAAACCAAAGCTGCCAACCACCACAATGACACCAGCAGCTAGCATCAGTAGGCCTACAAGTACAACTACAAAGAAGTCCACCACCAAGCCCAAGCTAACACCAACAGCCACTACTGTCAAGCCACCAGCAACTAAAACAAGTACGATTACAAAGAAGATTATCACTCTACCCAAGCTGCCAGCAGCCATCACAACAGCTAATCCAGCAACAACCAGCACCACTTCGAAGCCACCTCCAGCAACCCCTTCAGACAGCCATCCCATATTAGCCGCAACATTAAACCGCCCACTCTGGTTCCCCGAATTTCAAGAAGAGATGAAAAAGATTACCACAGCAATGAACAACAACAGCCGAGAAAATCAACTGATAGCAGACAGTATCAACAACCACAATCTGTCCATGGGACTTGTGGCCAACCAGTTGCAAGTCCTTTGTGGGAATATCACGACATTAAACCAGACAATAAAGGAACAATCCACCAATCAGACAGACATTTTGATAAAAGTTGGAGAAATTTCAGCCACCATCTCAAAGACCGTCAACGAGTTGGAGCCTACAGAAACTTACAACCGAGGACAGAGTCCAGACAGAGGATTCCGGCGACAACTCCTGTCTGGGCTTTCCCACCAGCAAAGAGGAAGAAGCCCGGCCAGAAGAACACAGCATTCCCAGAGAAGCCATGACAGAACTCCCCATGGAACCAGCCTGCTGCCCCGTGTGCGGAAATAAACATTTCCAGCCCTTTCTCCCGCCCATATATTAAACACTTGTGCTAAATCCCCTCACCCTACCACCAGAGACTTGTATATCTCCAGCTCCATCCAGCGAATGCCCATATTTTTTTCGTGTGTGCATAAACTTCATCCAGCGAAGTGAATATTAGCATTCACGAGGACGTTTTAATGCTGAACAGAGGGTAGTGTGACAGCTAGTGTTGTTGCCATACACCCCGCCGGCCCCATGAACTGACTGTCACCATTGACTGCCACTGTCACTGTATCTAGACCGTCGTGTTTATGTATATAGGAATGTCATTAAAATGTTTTATATGTTTATTATTATTGTGCATTTTATTACTATTTAATATGTTTTATTTGATTTGCATGTTAATCATTTATAATCTATTGCGAGACGTTTTATCGTTTTTAATAGGTTTGTCTCGTGTCTTGATGGCAGCGGCCATCTTGTTTGTTTACGTCTTTTGCCAGTAAGTCTGGTGACTACCTCACTTTCGAGTCAAATTATAATACTTTCTTCCCTCTGATCATATATACCTATGATGCTATAATGATCATCGGGAACTCAGCTAAAATTACATATGTTTTATTACCGCTTACTTTTAGGCGTTATTAGTGTATTTTGCGTGACTTTGTAAGAATATAATGTAAAAGTACAAGTCCCGCGAGATCCCGTTTTATCTCGTTTGTTTATATGCAGCTATTATTACTATTTCTGATTTATTGTTTTGTTCAAGATTACGATTAAGTACAGTATTATTATAGGAAGGTAACTGGAAGATGTATGGTAAATATATAGCGTTATTTGGGCTAAAAGGGGAGTTTTAGCGTGACGTCATTCAGCTCACTTCCGGTCCGGTCCTATAAATAAGAGGCTCTTTCTGCCCCAGATCACTCCTGGTCCCAATCGGCTCCCAGCGGACTCCTGGTCCAAACAGACTCCCAGTGCACTCCTGGTCTCAACCGACTCCCAGCTCACTCCTAGTCTTACAACAGCCCTACTACAGCCTTACATCCAGCCTCTATTCAGAGCCCATTAAGCGAAGTTTACAAGCCCTGCCCTGTGCAGACTGACCCACAGAGAAAGCAACAGAGAGAAGTAGGTCACAGCCATAGTCTATAGCCATATAAAGGTCCCACGTTTTAATGTGATGATTGAAAGTAGGTCATGTCGTGTCCTGACCTGCTGACCTAGTATTCCTAATCTGCCACGGGTTTTCCTGATATATATAGTGTGTGTGATAGGTCACTGTGGTAGTGCTTAAAAATAGGAATTAGGTCAACAGTGTAGCAGAGGTTCTCGACCCCTCATTATCTAGTATTCCAATATATATGGTGTGTGTGAGAGGATACATTTAATGCAGGGTGACCTGGATTAGTAAATTATAACATAGGGGAGTGTCTTAGACTGACCTACATTCTTGTCCACAAATCAGAAGGGAATGACCCAGTTTAAATCTAGTTTAAAGCATTGATAGGTCAATGCTAGTAATCATACAAACCAGTGATGTTTACAAGCCAGTGATGTCTTACAAGCCAGTGATGTCTTACAAGCCAGTGATGTCTTACAAGCCAGTGATGTCTTACAAGCCAGTGATGTCTTACAAGCCAGTGATGTCTTACAAGCCAGTGATGTTTACAAGCCAGTGATGTCTTACAAGCCAGTGATGTCAACAGATTTAGTTCATAATATATTTTACACTTCAGCTTAGTTACTTAATTCACATACACCTCCCAGATAGGTCCCAGAACTAGGGTTGGGAAATAACATAGTTGAGGATTATATATTGTCCCGTGTATTATTTCAAGTATTATTTTATATATAGTATTTCTAGTGAAATACAATATATGCTGTTAGTGCAGTACAGCACTAGCACAAGGCTATTGCTATTATAGCTGATTGTCCATTTGGAAATATCTAAATGGTGTGTGTCTGACACTTGACATACAAGTGCCAGATAAGAGTATATATATTATACAGATATATTTTTATTGTCAAGATCTACCTCTTGGTAGATAGTGATAACCTGATAGAGAGAGAGAGATTATAACCTGATAACCTGTACATTATACTTACTGTCTTTGTAAATAAATATATGTGCCTATGTTAAACTTGTGTCCATAAACTTTTATACTGATAGCTTTATCAGTGATTGATTTTGGATTAGATTGGACAAATCTTTCGTTAAGATTTGAGTATTTAAATTAAGCGTTGGATTAACTATTAGATAGAATATTTCTTTCTTTGAAAATCCCGCGATTATTATACTGGATGAAAGGAAGCTAAGATTAATTATTCATTTAATTATTCTTTGCTCCAAGCTCATCAGTCAGATTCCCATCTGCCTGTTGAGTGTTATCCTATTTGGTATCTTATGGTACCTGGTGTCAGAAACTGATTATTTAAGGAAAGTGAGATATCCTGACATATTCTTTTTGTGTTAAATTAAATAGCGCTAAAAGATAATATCTCACACGTCGTAAGTGAGGATTTTACAAAACCCGCTCGGAATCCCGCGACAACAACAATAAAAAATAAATGAATTATATTTATAAATGTATATAATTTAGTTGTAATACGATGTCGTCATACTAGGGGGGGGGGGGGGGAGGGGGCGTAAGTGACACTTAGGGGGACGTACGTTACATAAAATATAGGTGATATAAAATATAAGTAATTCTTGTTAAAATACTGATGATCTGAAGATAGGGGGACGTACGTGACAAAATCGGTCATTTTTTTATATCAGGGAAATTATATTTTTTCTAATACTGCAATAAAAATTACTTCTTTGAGCCATTTTGTATACTAGACAGGTGTGGTTCAGCTATAGACCAATATAAACACCCTGGCATCATGTATTTATTCTATAATAAAGCTGGATAAACACACCACCACAAACATGCAAAAAAGTGTAAAACATACTTTTCGCACCAACCGGTACTTGTGAGAAATAGGTTTCTGAATAGAGGACCATTTGCTGAGGTGGAATCAACTATCAGACCTTTGCCACTCGTTCGGTTGATTAAAAGTGCCGTGGCTCCCCTACTAACTGGATACAAGTATTAATTCCTAGGCTGCATCAATTTTTTAGGAAGTTCTGTCAAATATTCGGGTCATGGCAGCCATCTTTATTCTTTTTTCGTCAAATTAGGACCTTGTCACCCTGATAAATTTAAAGCCGCTTATCCGATATACTCAATATTCAAAATTCTGCATAGTAGTATTGATTCCTAGCCTGCATCAATTTTTCAGAAAGTTCGGAAAAATATCCGGGTCATGGCGGCCATCTTTAATCTTTTTTCGTCAAATTAGGACCTTGTCACCCTGATAACTTCAAAGCTGTTTATCTGATATACTCAATATTCAGCTACTGCATAGTAGTATTAATTCCTAGACTGCATCAATTTTTCAGAAAGCTCGGGAAAATATCTGGGTCATGGTGGCCATCTTTTTTCGTCAAATTAGAACCTTGTCACCCTGATAACTTCAAAAGCCGCTTATCCGATTCACTCAATATTAAAGGTACTGCATGTTAGTAATAATTCCTAGGCTGCATCAATTTTTCAGAAAGTTTGGGAAAATATCCGGGTCATGGCGGCCATCTTTAATCTTTTTTCGTCAAATTAGGACCTTGTCACCCTGATAACTTCAAAGCCGCTTATCTGATATACTCAATATTAACAATACTGCATAGTAGTATTAATTCCTAGACTGCATCAATTTTTCAGAAAGTTCGGGAAAATATCTGGGTCATGGTGGCCATCTTTTTTCGTCAAATTAGAACCTTGTCACCCTGATAACTTCAAAAGCCGCTTATCCGATTAACTCAATATTAAAGGTACTGCATGCTAGTATTAATTCCTAGACTGCATCAATTTTTCAGAAAGGTTGGGAAAATATTCGGGTCATGGCGGCCATCTTTAATCTTTTTTCGTCAAATTAGGACCTTGTCACCCTGATAACTTCAAAGCCGCTTATTTGATATACTCAATATTAACAACACTGCATAGTAGTATTAATTTCTAGCCTGCAGCAATTTTTCAGAAAGTTTGGAAGTATATCCGGGTCATGGCAGCCATCTTTAATCTTTTTTCGTCAAATTATGACCTTCTCACCCTGATGACTTCAAAGCCCCTTATCCGATATACTCAATATATTCAACATACTGCATAGACTGCATCAATTTTTCAGAAATTCCGGGAGAATATCTGGATCATGGCGGCCATCTTTATTCTTATTTCGTCAAATTAGAACTTTGTCACCCTGATAACTTCAAAGCCGCTTATCCGATACACTCAATATTCAACGTACTGCATGCTAGTATTAATTCATAGACTGCATCAATTTTGCAGAAAGTTCTGAAAATATCCGGGTCTTGGCGGCCATCTTTAATTTTTTGTGGTCAAAATAGCACCAAGTCAGCCTAAAGCTGCTAGCCTCTGCCTCATAATATTACTTGATAAAATTTACATGTACAAATTGATCATCTTGTAAAATTCTATTTAATGTATAACTTTTATTTGAAAAGTGCGAGGGGGAGCCTTCTTGGGTGTTTTACATGGTAAACACTTACTTATTACTAGTTGAATACCTATGTTATGGGTCTACGATCGTTATCAATATTTTTACTTTTACAGTGCGGGGATCGACTTTAGACGTCAGAATCTGACTTTACGTCCTTGTGTAGACGTCAGATTCTGATGTCTTAAGTCCCCGCACTGTAAGCCCTGTTAAATGGCCAACCATTACCCATAGTTAGCTTTAATTCGCCTGCTTTCTGGCCACATTTCGTTTCCGGAGCAGATCCATGGTCGTATTTATTTCCTATTGCACACACACATCCCTTTATAGGGGGTGTGTATGTTCTTTTCGGGGTTTATGAAATTTGTACTACTTTAAAAATGTCCGACCATCAGCCATAATCAACTTGAATATGCCTGATATCTGGCAAACCGTGCCAGACAGCTAGACCAATACTTTAAAACAAAGTTTGCGGTTTCAAAAAGGGACATGGCCTGAAAAAATGTATGCGGCCATTATTTACTATAATATGTGTAATACTGTAGATCTGGTAATATTCGTGAGGTTTTAAATTTCGCGAGGAGGACAAATTCGCGAATTCAAGAATCTTGCAAAAATTATTATTATAATTACGCTACTAAAGGAAAAATAAAAATTCACGAATTTTAAACTTCGTGAAAAGTCCCATAATAAGAAATTCGCGAAAATTTTAACATTTAAAAATTTAAAAATTTACCATATCTACAGTATATAGAAAGCCAAACCAGATAGCTAGATCATTACTATGTATTAAATACAATTTGCGGTTTCTGAGAGGGTTAAGCCCTGAAAAATGTAAACATGACTAATTAAGCAGTCCTTGCCGAGTCGGGCTGCTTACTGTATTATTCCACACGGTCTGCCGTTGCTGTTATTTGTTTTCAAGATAGCCACTAATCTATCAACTTCTGCTTCCTCATACTTCACATAGCCATCACATACCACTGGGGAATTGTTTTGGTGACATTTTTGATCCCCATATTATCAACCCTTTTTATCCCCCGCCCGTAGGGGAAGGGGGATTTTAGTCGCGCCAGGATTCTGTCCGGCGTCACGTTTTCTTGTGGGCGCAAAAACTCAAAAACTACTGGTCAAATCTTTTTGAAATTTTAACATGACATTTGTAGCAACATGGGGATGTGCAAGTGATTTTTAGAGATGCTACCGATATTCAAAATGGCTGCCAGAGGGCAACTCTAAAATTTTTTGTGGGTGCAAAAACTCTAAAACTTAAAAGTCAGAAATTATTCAAATTTTACTATCACATTCCCCATGATATGGAGATGTGCAGGTGACTTTTTCAAGGTTTTACTGAAATTCAAAATGGCCGGCACAGATCAACTTTAATTTTTTGGGGGGGTGTAAAAACTCAGTAAATGTTTTTGATCAATTTTTTTTAAATTCAACATCCCATTCCTAGCAACATGGGGATGTGCAAGTGATTTTTTAAAGATGCTACCACATTTCAAAATGGCCGCCAGAGGTCAACTCCAAAATTTTTGGGGGGCGCTAAAACTACAAAACTTAAAGAAAGAAATTATTCAAATTTTACTATCACATTTCCCACGATATGGAGATGTGCAAGTGATTTTTTAAGGTTTTACTGAAATTCAAAATGGCCGCCATGGATAAACTTCATATTTTCTTGTGCAAAAACTGAAAAACTGAAATCAGTAATAATTCACATTGTACAATCACATTACCCACCATCTGGAAATGTGCATGTGATTTTACTGAAATTTAAAATGGCCCCCACAAATCAACTTTTTAAACATTTGTGACCGCAAAAAGTCTAACCTAATTTATTGCGGGGGATGATATAGGACTTCAGTCCTCTTGTTACCCCTCAGCCATTAAGGCTGTGGGGTATTGATGGCTGTGGGGTATAGTGATCACCAGAGGGTCAGTCAGAAATTCAGCTCTTACTAAAAAGTTAACTGATGAATTTTGTTTATTTTTTACAGACATGAGCCATGTACCTGGGCAATTCATCCCATATATTTTTTTTTTGGCACTAAGCCATAAGCGGCCATTTTCCAAGATGGCTGCATAAAAAGCTTGTGGGCACCATAACTTTTGAACCGTTGGTTGTATTGCATTCAAATTTGGTATGGTTGTTCTCTAGGTATTTCTGATGATCTAATTAACTTTTAGTATGAATCCATTAAAAACAAAATGGCTGCCGCAGCCATGTAAAAAAAGATGGCCGCCTAAAAAGCTTGTGGGCACGATAACTTATGAACCGTTGCTTGGATTGCATTCAAATTTGGTACTCTAGGTACCGTATTTCTGATGATCTGGTTAACTTTTGGGATAAATCTATTAAAAACAAAATGGCTGCCACAGCCATTTAAAAAAAATTGACATGGTGGTAGTGTGGGTCATTTTTCTCATTAAGTCTCCACCCACTTTGTGGTGGTGGAGTGGAGACTTATTGTTTTTGCTGAGTCCTCCCACCGCCGCCACTTGTTTCTGCTCTCACTCGAAAACCCCTACTCGGATTATTTCCAAATATTTGCAGTATGCATACTGGCCCTGGGGAATTTGCCTGGTAATTTTTTTTTTGCGTTTCTCAGTTTCTTCAACAAAGTCCAAGATGGCCGCCAAAATCCTATGGCGCACGCTAGAGCTTGAACCGCTTCTTCGATTTGTTTCATGTTTGGTTTAAAGGAAAGACCTTACCCTGGCCGTGAGCTGAAAAGCTTTTGGTGTGATTCTGGTAATAAAAACTCCGATTTTTTTTTATGGTTTAGTATTTTAGCGTATATTTCTGTTTTGCTCATTTTGGACATCATCAAAATTTGGTAATATAGCCATACACCCCTACTCGGATTATTTCCAAATATTTGCAGTATGCATATTGGCCCTAGGAAATTTGCCCTGTAAATTTTTTTCTGCATTTTTCAACTTCTTCAACAAAATCCAAGATGGCCGCCAAAATCATATGTCGCTCCCTAGAGCTTGAACCACTTTATGGATTTGTTTCATGTTTGGTTTAAAGGAAAGACCCTACTCTGCACATGTGCTGATTAGTTTTTGGTGCAATTCTGATAATAAAAACTTTGATTTTTTTACTTTACAGAATTTTAGCGGATATTTCAGATTTGGTCATTTTGGCTATCATCAAAATTTAGTAATTACACCCCTGCTCGGATTATTTCTAAATATTCGCAGTATGCATATTGGCCCTAGGGAATTTGCCCAGTCAATTTTTTCGGCGTTTTTCAGCTTCTCCAACAAAATCCAAGATGGTCGCCAAAATCCTATGTCACTCTCTAGAGCTTGAACTGCTTTATGAATTTATTTCATGTTTGGTTCAAAGGAATAACCCTACCCTGGCTGTGTGCTGATTATTTTTTTGTGTGATTATCATAATAAACAACTTATATATTTTTTACTTTTTAGGATTTAGCTGATATTTCAGTTTTGCTTATTTTGGCTATTATCAAAATTTGGTAATATCGTTATACAGCTCAAATTTTATCTTTTGTGTATGCTCAGTGGCCCTGAGAAAAACATCAACAAAACTCAAGATGGGCGACGAATCACATGTTACTCTGAAGAGCTTGAACTGCTTCACCGATTTGTTCCAGGGAAGCAACTTACCCTGGCCATATGTTGATTAGATTTTGGTGTGATTCTGACATCACATTTTCACGTGGTTTACATACAAATTTGGTGACAGTACTGTATTTCTCTATAATTAATGTACTATGTGGGGCGGGTGGAGACGCAAGCTTTGCCCCTCAGGCAAATCTAGTTATTTCTTGATATTGATGGACAGAGCCCACGGCTGAGGGGTCCTGCCATCAATTGATGGCTATTTTTTAAATTACTATGGCCACTAACGAAGAAAAGCTCGTTGGCGAGTTTCAGGAAAAAGTTTCCATCAGATCCTTTTTCAATTTGGCAAATAGGTTCAGCTATGTCAGCCAATGACCTGATTAACTTTTGGGAGCAAACTTTTTTTAAAATGGCCGTTTAGTGGCCATTTTGAATAACACCAGGGGATTTTTGGTGACATTTTGATTCCCATATTATCAACCCTTTAATTACTAGGGCCACTAAAAAGGAAATACTTGTTGTACATTTCAGGAAAAAGTTTTATTTGGTAAATATGGACAGCAATGTCAGTCAATGACCTGATTAACTTTTGGGAGCAAACAATTGTAAAATGACTGTCTAGCGGCCATTTTGAATTTGAGTAATTTTGAAATATTTACGCAACTCAAAATCAAAGCAGAATAGCTGGACCATGCATATAGAACATAGAATAGAATGTAATGACTTACACAAGGATAACCCATGATAAATTTTGCAGAAATAAAATCCAAAATGGCCGACTGACTCTCATTTTTAGCCCGCCTTTTAATTTTAATTAAAAAAGGTGGGCTATTGCAATTGAAGTTCGGCGTCGTCGGCGTCGGCGTTAACATTTACTTGTGGGCGCGATAACTTGAAATGTTTTTCATGTTTCCTTCCCAAATTTGTTTTGCATGTTACTAATGACCACTTCTCGGACAAGTTCAATAATGGCTGAAAAAAAATTCAAAATGGCCGACTTATTGCGATTTTTCACCTTTTACGTCAATAATTTGACCTTGTGGGCGCGATAACTTGAAAAGTTTTTCACGTATCCTTTTCAAATTTGTTATGCATGTTACTAATGACCAGTTCTCGGACAAGTTCAATAATGGCCGAAAAAAAAAAAACAATGGCCGATTTATTGCGATTTTTCACATTTTACGTCAATAATTTGACCTTGTGGGCGCGATAACTTGAAAAGTTTTTGACATATCCTTTTCAAATTTGTTATGCATGTTACTAATGACCAGTTCTCGGACAAGTTCAATAATGGCTGAAAAAAAAAAAAAATGGCCGATTTATTGCGATTTTTCACATTTTACGTCAATGATTTGCCCTTGTGGGCGCGATAACTTGAAGAGTTTTTCACATATCCTCTTCAAATTGGTTATGCATGTTACTAATAAGTAGTTCTTGGACAAGTTCAATATTGACCGGAAAAAAAAAAAAAAATGGCCGATTTATTGAGATTTTTCACATTTTACGTCAATAATTTGACCTTGTGGGCGCGAAAACTTGAAAAGTTTTTCACATATCCTCTTCAAATTGGTTATGCATATTACTAATAAGTAGTTCTTGGAGAAGATCAATAATGGCTAAAAAAAAAAAAAAAATGGCCGATTTATTGCGATTTTTCTCATTTTACGTCATTAATTTGACCCTGTGGGCGCGATAACTTGAAAAGTTTTTCGCATATCCTCTTCAAATTTGTTATGCATGTTACTAATAAGTAGTTCTTGGACAAGTTCAATAATGGCTGAAAAAAAATTCAAAATGGCCGATTTATTGCGATTTTTCTCATTTTACGTCAAGAATTTGACCTTGTAGGCGCGATAACTTCAACATTTTCACAAGTATCCTCCTCAAGTTTGTTATGCATGTTACTAATAAGCAGTTCTTGGACAAGCTCAATAATGGCCGGTAAAAAAATCAAAATGGTCAACTTATTGCCATTTTTCACATTTATTTTACGTCCATAATTTGACCTTGTGGGCGCGATAACTTGAAAAGCGGCTGGTTTAACATACCATTTATATCTTGGGTTGTTATTTACGTGATGACATTCGTCTTTACTTTCTTTATCATAATTCGGCGGCGGGCTATTATCGAGTGTGCTCTTGTTAATTGTTTATTCTCATTATCTCGGAAATGTTGCATAATAGCCATTTAAGCGGTAATATAAAATAAACCTTTAGAAAATTTGCTGATCTATATTAAATTTGAAATGGCCGACTACCGATAACGGATGGCTGCTTTCGTGTTCGTTTCCGAACAACTCTTTCTAGTTTAAAAATAGGACTTTAAATATAATGCGGAATATCTGGAAAGATGTTTATTATTGACCATAATATGCATAATATTTGAAAACCATGCAAGATAGTTAGACCATTACTGTTGAACATAATCAATGTGTGGTTTCTGGGAGATTTATGCCCTGAAAAATTGCAACTAAATTAAATTTAAAATGGCAGACTTGCATTCATTTTTCAAATGATTTTCACTTATACAATGATTAGAGGCTGAGGCATATTTCCGCCGCCGCCGGGTCTTGTTTAAATTGATTTTTACTTTTAAAACAATGGTTAAAGGCTGCGGCCTAATTTGTGTTCTTGGGTGAGTCTCAACTGTTTATTTGAAACGCCCGTGTAGAAATAAGTACGAAGCTTTTTGGGGAGCTTAGTATATTTCAACCTTTGTGTATATACACACAATGTAAAAAAATTTTGGGGAGCTTAATTTATTTCAACCTCAGTATGCATATAAAAAATACTATGTAATTCTCGAATTAAAAAAATGTGATAACTGTGTGATTTATGCTCTGCAGGTGATAGAATCAGTGAGGTTGACAACTAGGCTGATCCTTTCCATGTTGCTCACTTATCTATGAACCTGAATGATTCTGCCTTGGCTGAAAAATCTTCTGACGAACGTCACTCCGCTGAAAACTCTCTCTTGCCCAACAACCTGGCTACACATGATGGGGCTGAATCTTCTGTTAGTGCTCGATCACTCATGAAGTCTACCAAAGTGAAATCCTGTTGGCTCTCCAATTGCGAGAAGCACTCAAGCTGCTAATAGGACTAGGTCTCCCACTAGCCTGGCTACTTAAGCCACGGCTGATTCTTTTTGTGCTCGATCACTTCAGAAATGGTTATTCAAAATTATGGAAAATACCAAATTGTTTTCAATTAATCTACGTTATTTATATATAGAAATATAATTTTTTTGCTTTCAAATAAAATATATTTTAATATGTAAATAACAACATAGATTAATTCATAACACTTTCGTATCTTGTATTATTTCGAATTGGCATTCGGAAGTTCTAGATTGGTCTGTATTAAGATGTGACACATTAGAAGTTAGAATGTGATCCACAACTTCAAAGTGAGTGAACTTCACTAAGACCTGATTGATGGATCATTCTTAGGTGATGTTAATGTCATCACCCAAAGAAAAAACTATTTTCTCTTAACATGTCAAGTATAACACTTTACAGGTTGTCTTTGATGCCTCTGCTGAAAATTACTGTGTTAGAATTACTCAATTAATTTTTAAATCAATGTAAGTCAATAAGATGATATGTGAGCATAGCAGACTTAATAAGCCATCGCATAGCACATTTTCTGGAGTGCCGAAATGCAAATTCAAATAAATACAAATAGATAAATTGTTTTGAATTAGAGATACACCATTAGATATCCTGGGGGGGGGGGGGGTGGTTGCGTTAGAGTTTTTTTGGTTGCATTTTGTTTTACCTCTGCAAGAAAACATAACATTTTTTTGGTGCTGAACTTGTGAACTTCCGAAAACTTTTCTGTTGTGTTTTGTTGAAGAATGGAAATATCAGATTTTGTTCTATGCCTTCCCTATTTTGTACGTTACCAACTGTTCATTAGCAGCAGCATGCAAAATTTAAACACTATAAATATAATGGTGGACATGGCCCAGACAGCGTCTCCAACCCATGGCGGCCTAGCAACCACCAACATCGAAACTATATTAAATTAATGTTGGGCCAACGTCGCACACAGTGGCCCAACATTACCAACTAAACCAGCATTCCAATAAGGTTTAACGTTTCGTACTTGCTGTGTATGCTGGTTTATTGTTTAATGCTGTGCCGCCGTCTGCGACGTTGGTCCAACATTAAATTAATATAGTTTCAACGTTGGTGGTTGCGGGTCTACCATTGATTGGAGACTTTGTACGGGCCATGTCCACCCTTATTGTGTTTATACAATGATCAGGGATGTCACATCTTAAAGAGGGGTCTCAGGCCCCTGTGACTCATATTAAGTATAATATTGTGTTTGAACTTTCAGAAATATCGCACATTAATACATTTTGATTATTTGAAATATTCAATTCCTTCGAGCAAAGCTCAAAATCTTCGCCTGCTGCAAAATTCTGCCCTATTTTAAGGCTGTATTATATCGCATGCCATATTTAGTGTTTTTTTTTAATGTTAAGAACATAATGATTCATCATTAGACATAATAAGAATATTGATAAAAGTCGATGAATACAATTATTTTTCGTATTTACATTTTGTTTTAATTAAAAAACATTATCACTAACAATTGTTTTTGTCTTTCGATACTGGTTCATTATTTATGTCTACAATATGTCGGATACTACCTTGTGTATATGTTGTTGTAGAGGTTTTTTCATAATTATGTATTTGCAACATAGTGATGAAAAGACGTTCAAATGTCATCAAATAGTTACGTCCTTGTAATATAACTTTATGCTGCTAGCTTGCACCTAGCTTTAATCAAATAGCACGCGTATGAATATCATGTTAAGCTAATGATCGCATTAAGATAATTGCACAGGTAACAAAATAGCCACATCAGTGTGACGTCCTTTATTGATGTCTTAAAGTCGCCCTTCTTGTATTTGTTAATTACGGAAGGTAAAGAGTTAGACGTCCAAACATCGTCATATTTTGACATCGAAAATGCGTCGGAATATCATGTTAAGCTGATGTGCTCAGACAACCAAATAACCATGTCAATATGACATCCTGTATTTATGTCTTAAAGTCGCCTTTTTTGGATGTGTATGTTACGTGATGAAATGACGTCCATACATCGTCATATTTTTTACATCTAAAATGCGTCGGAATATCACGTTAAGCTAATGTGCATAGGCAACCAAATAGCCACATCAATATGACGTCATGTATTTTTGTCTTAAAGTCACCCTTCTCGGATGTGTTTGTTACGTGAGTAAAAGACGTCCAGACATCGTCATATTTTGACATCGAAAATGCATCAGAATATCACGTTAAGCTACTTTTCACATGCAACCGAATAACCATGTCAACTTGACGTCCTCCATGGACGTCTTAAAGTCGCCTTTATTGGATGTGTTTATAACGAGAATAAAAGATGTCCATGTGTCGTCATATTTTGACATCTAAAATGCGTCAGAATATCACGTTAAGCTAGTTTGCACATGCAACCAAATAACCATGTCAATTCGACGTCCTGCATAGACGTCTTAAAGTCGCCCTTGCTGGATGTGTTTGTAACGAGAGGAGAAGATGTACATGTATCGTCATATTTTGACATCCAAAATACGTCAGAATATCATGTAAAGTTAGTTTGCACATACAACCAAACAATCATGTCTTTATAACGTCCTGCATGGACGTCTTAAAGTCGCCTTTGCTGGATGTGTTTGTAACGAGAGTAAAAGATGTCAATGTATCGTAATATTTTGACATCTAAAATGCGTCAGAATATCACGTTAAGCTAGTTTGCACATGTAACCAAATAACCATGTCAATTTGACGTCCTGCATAGACGTCTTAAAGTCGCCCTTGCTGGATGTGTTTGTAACGAGAGGAGAAGATGTACATGTATCGTCATATTTTGACATCCAAAATACGTCAGAATATCATGTGAAGTTAGTTTGCACATACAACCAAACAACCATGTCAATATGACATCATGCATGGACGTCTTAATGTCGCTTCTCTTGGATGTGTTAGTAATGTAAGAAAAAGACGTCGGATTGTCATCATATCTTTTACATCCAAAATTCGTCAGAATATCACGTGAACTTAGTTTGCACCTGACACCAGTTATAACTCGTCATACGACGTCAGCATTTCACGTGAAAAAAACGTCTTTACAACGTCTTTTGCCAGCTGGGTTAGAATGCAAGTCCCGTAAAAGTCCAGCAGAATACTGGAAACTCTGGAAATCACTGCAGGTTAAAAAATCTCAAAATAATAGTAAATGTATTAAAATGGATGATTTCTTTGATGAATTTCAAAAACAGATTTATCCACCTAATATGAAGTATTTTGACCATAATCATATCAATGACATAAATGAAAAATTAAGTAAATGTTCAAATTATTTATCCATTAATTCAATAGAGAGCGATATATTGAATAATGAAATCTCTAAAAATGAAGTGATTTTGGCTTTAAAAAATCTTAAGACTGGTAAAACTTCATGAATCGATGGTATACTAATAGAGTTTTATAAGCATGCCTTACATATTTCAGTGACACCACTTTGTTCATTGTTCAACTATGTATTAAGCAAAGGAGAATATCCATCAGGATGGTCTGAAGGAATAATAAAATCTATACATAAAAAAGGGAGCACAACAGACACATCTAACTTTAGAAAAGTGACCATAATGCCATCTATAGGTAATTTTTTTAATTCTATTTTGAAAAATAGATTAATCTTTGAAAAATGAAGTCCTACTAGATGATGGCTAATTTCAAGCTGGGTTTCAAAAAAATTTGCGCATATCGGATAACTTATTAATGTTGCATACCCTTGTAAAAGAACAAATGAAACGTAGAAAACCATTATATGTTACGTTTGTAGATCTAACTAAAGCCTTTGATTACATCCATAGAAACGCATTGTATTTCAAGTTAAAAAACGCAAATGCCGGTGGAAAGTTTATACAAACCATTATATCAATGTTCAATACGTCTAAGTGTAGAATTAAGTGGAACAACAATATTAGCAAACTCATTGACAGTGAATATGGGGTTTTCCAAGAAGGGATGATAAATCCTCAACTATTAAACGAATATGTGAAAGATTTGGGAAACCACCTAAATAAATCTCTGGGGGTAACACTTGGAAATCAAATAATTAGCCACCTCTTTTTTGCCGATGACTTGATTATTATTTCTGATAGCCCCGAGGGATTGCAGAAACAATTTGATCTTCTCCACTCCTATAATCGGAAATGGCACCTAATTGCCAGTATTGAAAAAACAAAAGTACTGATTTTCAACCAAAAATTCGTTAAGAAATTTGCACAATTCAAATTGGGCGATCGTGAAATAGAAATATGTAACAATTATAAATATCTTGGTCTAATGTGTTCCAATAAAGGGAACGACTTTTTTAAAGATAGCTAGCTATAACTATATTGCCGATCAAGCGAAAAAAGCCATGTTCTCTCTTAGAAAAATCCAATCTCGTATCGGTAAATTATCTCCAAATCTGGCTCTCAAGGCATTTGATAGCTTAATCTTACCGATTTTAGAATATGGTGGTGAAATTTTATATACTGGCAAAAAAAATCAATGAATATGAAAAAATACATTTAAATTTCCTTAAAGGAATAAGCCAGTCATCGCAGAAATCTGATCAAATGGCAGATATATTATTCAGTTAAATAATCCCCTTTTGAAACAAAGGCCAAGAAATTGTTATGCGTGTCAAATTTTAAATAAAGTGGTCATTATTCCACCACACTGGATTCTGCCATTTTGTGCTGGGTGCCTACGTCGGGTAGGTCCCAACCTCTCACTGGAACTTTGGGACCCTTCAGAGAGGGTGTGATCATGTGACCAAGTCTCTGTAGTCTGGTGGCTGGTCGCGTGTAAAACGTCCCGTATTTTGCAGGTTAGCGCTAGAGGTACATGCGCTATCCTATACATAGAAAAGACCTACTCCGATTTCTATCCCCAGTGGCATCTGCATCGTTTCGGTATAAAATTAATCCCCTTTAACGACAAAAGTTGTGTTTGTTTAAAACAGTAGAGGCTGTTGTAGACTGCAGTGACAAGTCGCAGCTATCATGGGCCATGATAGCCTAGTTCCTATTGTGATCTGGTCTACTGGAGGCAGCATGTTTACATAGACTACCCTGATACAGCCAGATAAACAAGCCCCTCGCTCCGGTACGTTACTCTGCATTCAGTTCAACTTCAAGACATTGACAGTTTGTCAACAATTACATTAATCATTTGGCCCATGTAGGCAGACCTAGTTTAGCTGTTTAGAGATGTTGTTGGATTTATTTTAAGTGTATTTTGTGCCTCTCACTCGCGGGCGATAATGGATGTTTTTATCATTCACTGTAAGTGTAACGCTAGTCTATAGATCATCTCAGACAAGTCAGAAATTATTCAAATTTGACTATCACATTCCCCATGATATGGAGATGTGCAGGTGACTTTTTCAAGGTTTTACTGAAATTCAAAATGGCCGCCACAGATCAACTTTAATTTTTTGGGGGTCCTAAAAACTTTAAAAAATTGTTTGGTCAATTTTTATCAAATTTTGACATCACACTCCTAACAACATGGGGATGTGCAAGTGATTTTTTAAAGATGCTACCAAATTTCAAAATGGCCGCCAGAGGTCAATTCCAAATTTTTTTGTGGGCACAAAAACTCTAAAACTTAAAGTCAGGAATTATTCAAATTTTACTATCACATTCCCCACGATATGGAGATGTGCAGGTGACTTTTTTAAGGTTTTACTGATATCAAAATGGCCGCCACAGATCAACTTGAATTTTTGTGGGGGTGCAAAAACTCCAAAAAATTGTCTGGTCATTTTTTTTCAAATTTTAACATCATATTCCTAGCAACATGGGGATGTGCAAGTGATTTTTTAAAGATACTACCAAAATTCAAAATTGCCGCTAGAGGTCAATTTCAAATTGTTTTGTGGGTGCAAAAACTCCAAAACTGAAAGTCGGGAATTATCACATTCCCCACGATATGGAGATGTGCAAGTGATTTTTTTAAGGTTTTACTGAAATTCAAAATGGCCGCCATGGATAAACTTCATATTTTTGTGGGCGCAAAAACTGAAAAATTGAAATCAGTAATAATTCACATTGTACAATCACATTACCCACCATCTGGAAATGTGCATGTGATTTTACTGAAATTTAAAATGGCCACCACAAATAGACTTTTTAAATATTTGTGACCGCAAAAAGTCTAACCCAATTTATGGCGGAGGATGATATGGGACTTCAGTCCTCTTGTTAAAATATGTTTTACTGCACCAAGGCACTGTAAGGTCTTTGTTTTTATATATCGATATTCTTGTAGGAATGTTTCATGTGATTCAAAACGCATGAAATGATCAAGTTTTCAAATTATTTATAGACGCCTAGAAAAAAGCCTACAGCTATGAACTCTATGAGGTGGTAGTCCAGGTCATATAGAATTTGCTCATATTTAAATTGGGGTTTTTAAAAATGTTCCCGATAATGAAATTGGGTGAGGCACTTAACATTTAAACTGTGACGACAAGATCCTGGGACTGACTGTATCATGCAAAACGTATGAGATGACCAAGTTTCAAAAATATTTATAGACGCCTAAAAAAAATACTATAGCTATGAAACTCTATGTGCATGTCAGAATCACAATAAGAACTTCCGTTTCAACTTTCACAGGTGTGCAAAAACAACAAAAAAGTGACATTTGGGTGTCAATGTATTTCGTCACGTTAGCACGAAGGTAAAACTTTGAAATACACATAACAAATCTTTCCAATGTGTCTGAAAGTGTAGGCCCACGATACTTTGATATAAAAATGCCATCTTTTTATATATAGTTGTGAAATATGCATATAAATAGAAGGAATGACATATCTTGCAATGCTATCATGACAGTGTCGAGTCCTTAAATTCGTTCAGGTCTCATAAGTGCTTTGAGATATGAACAAGATTAATCTTTTTTGACTACTTACCATCATGGCAAGATGACGGAAAAGTTGCAGGCTAGTTGAAATTACCTGCTCTGATGTCTTAAACACTATGATGCTGTGCATAATACTAATTATTGCTTTTTCCATTCACACAATTCACTGAACATAGGCTGCATTTGTATATGAGCCACAGCAGTCGTAAAAATGTGCAAAGGTTAGATAAGTTTGGTCACCTTTGCTGTTACAACATGACACATATTAGTGTATCGTGACATGCCCTTTGATCCTTCATATATTAATGTGCCATTTTGTGTGACACTGGAACTGTCAACGTGACAGTGTCATTTATAGGGTAAGTGAGATAGATCCTTCTTCTCATCCCTCAAAAATAAGGTGTCCAAATGTGAAATACAAAGATTTGTGTTCAGTCCAATTGTGTTTACATATTCAGTATTATATCAGTGGTTGGAAAATGTTCTTTAACAACAGAATACTTTGAGAAGTGTCATTGGCTTATGTCACGTTAGCACTTGATGTTTATTCCAAAAAGCAATATATAAAATCCCGTAACCATTCTACAATGCAACAATATGAAACCAGCCATTCTAGTAAATATTTCTAGCTGCATATATATATTCTGGGCAAGGATGCGACTTTTATTGGTAATGTGATACTAGCAACATGTCAAAATAAATGTCACGTTATCATGGCCTAAATGCAAAGAAAAAAACTTAGCTTTAAAATATATAGGCCTACTTGTCTAATCATAAATATAATCTTCCGTCTTTTAATTTTCACCTGAAGCTGTTTCGTTGTCCCTACATCTTTTAGTTTTAATTGTATTTCTTTATTAGTACGATACTTTGTATCCTTGACATTCATCAGATGTCAAATCCTTGACAGTCATCAGATGTCAAGAGTCTTAACTTATGTCACGTTAGATGATGCTGTTTATTGCAAACCATCGAAATACAGTTATTTTAGCCATTCTACAATGCAATATTCTAAAACCAACAATACAAACACTTATTTTTGGGTGGGTGCAGACAAATTCTAGCTAGTGAGGTGGCATCTAGTAACTTTGTTGCTAACGTGACATTAACAAACTGTCAACAAAAACGTCACGTTAGCATAATTTTAATTCAACAGAAATGACACTTATCTTTAAACAACCTCCTTGTTTGATCACAAATACACATACAAATCTACAGTCTTTTAATATCAATTTGAATATTGTTTATGGTTGCTTCATCATTCCAAATTATATCAACAGATGTTATAGTAATTCTAATAAAGCATTTATATTTTTTTCACAAAAATCACTTTCTTGCTCTATTGATTAATTAAACTATCCCATTGACAATTTTTTTTGAAAACTAACATAAAGTACTGCTGAAATGAGTAAATTTTGACAACATTTTGATCATATTCACGAAAAATTATAGTCAGGAAGTCAATGTGACACTTTATCGTATTTGATGTCATATTTCCCATTTTTTTTAATATATTAGTAACAGTCAAAATAATTTTATTTTTTACGTGGTGATTTAAAAGAAATTCGCTATATATAGTCAATTATAATGCATAGCAGTATCTAATCTAAATTATTATAAGTAGGCCTCCATGCCTAGATGTAAATATTAACTTGGTAAACATTTGTCAGTAACATGATAAGTGACAAACTATTTATTTTCAAAAAAAAAATCAAGACTTACCGAAGTAGTTTAAAGCACAATGAGGATATATTATATATTGAAAATATAAAATAATAACGTTTTGGATATATATAAACATATATGAAAATATGACAAGTTTTGGATATATGTCCTAAACATATATGAAAATATAACAATCTAAAGATGCAACTATAAGTATAACACTATTTCTCAGAACTCATAGATATTCTGTTGCAGATTACATTTAAACCTATAAAATAATAGACTCAACGTAAATATATCCCAACAGGTGACCTCATATTTTTTTTAATAGTCTGTATATACACATCTTACCCCCCTCCCATCTAATTATTCTCTTTTTCCTCATCTTGATTCAATTTTATTTAAAAGACGATTACTGTTTCAAATTCAATCACAATGTAATCATGGTAATCAAATGAGAGCAGAGAAGGGCTAAATGCCATCTCTGGTGCAATGGTATGTATTTTTTTTAACATATTGTATTTTTATGTAATATTGTGTGGTTAAAAAACAAGTCTCAGAATCAAAATATACTTAGAGCTGTTTTGTCTTGTGCTTTTTACAATGGGTACAAAGTGTTTGTTGTTCTCCAAAAATACATTGTGTCCGAAGGTAAAGTGGAAGGCATGATCCAGGCTCCCAGGGCATGAGGGCATGGAGGGCATGGTGTGACGACCCATCAAACACAATACATTTACCCAAAGCTGTTTGATCATTGCATGCTTGTGTCTCCACCCACCCCACATAGATTTCGCAGCCAAAATACCTCAATCTTAGATAAATACAGTGCGAGACCGACTCTAGCTTAGATTTCTACAGGGCCACTTCACGCTGGTCAGATGTATAACTATATTATAGTTGAGTCATCAGCAAGAGAAGTTTGAACACATCAGGAGTTGTAGATTGTAATGAGGTGACAGTCAAGGTTTATGAGATCATTTAGAAGAAAAATATAACATTTGCAGAATCCTGTCAGCTGACATTCAATTATGAATATCCATTCATGCTGACCAAACAAGCGAGAATAATATAATCCCGGATTGTAGTTTATTGCCGATAAATAAATAGGTCATTAACACTTCCTTGTAGCAAATCAGTGAAGCGGTCAAGCTCTTAAGAGTAACACAACATTTTTTCGGCCATCTTGGATTTTTTTGAAAAGAAATAAAAAAAGAAACACGATTCTCGAGACAAATTTCTCAGGGCCAATGAGCATACCCAAAAGATAAAATTGGGGCTGCATAGCTAGATCACAAAATTAAAAAACAGAAAATTAGCAAAAGTGATATGTTTGCTAAAATTCTGAAACGTAAAAAAAAAATGATTATCGGTTATTATCAGTGTCCCACCCAATATTATAAGCACACGTCAAGGATAAGGTCTTTCTAATAAACCTAACATGAAACAAACCCATGAAGCCGTTCAAGCCCTAGAGAGTGACATAGAATTTTGGTGGACATCTTGGATTTTGTTGAAGAAACTGAAAAACGTCAAAAAATATTAGGCAAATAGATGCAATTGCATTCTGATACTTTTATTTCAACAATTGAAAATTGAATATTAACTGCCGTTATAGCCGGTTTCCTTGGTTGTGACCTCTAGATGGCCTTGGTTATTGATGGCCATATATTGTTTTGGATCGTTGTATAAACTGAAAAACGTCTAAAAATATCAGGAAAATGTATGCAGTTGCATTCTAATACTTTTATTTCAACAATTGAAAATTGAATATTGACTGTCGTTATAGCCGGTTTCCTTGGTTGTGACCTCTAAATGGCCTTGGTTATTGATGGCCATTCAAATTTAAAAATAGTCATTCCAATGAAATCAGTGTATTCAGATTAGGCGAAATTGAGCTATTACACAAGATTATATGGTTATTGTGTTAGTTAAAAAATCAAGATGGCCGACGGCCACTATCTTGGTTTTGACCTCTAGATGACCTTGAATTGTAAAAAAATAACCATACCAATGGGACCAGTGTATTCAAATTAGTCAAAAATTATGTATTACATAAGAATCAAGGGCTATTATACCAAAACATTAAAATTCAAGATGGCCGACGACAGCCATCTTGTTTTTGACCCCTAGATGATCTTGAATCGTAAAAATAGCCATACCACTGGGATCAATGCAGTAGTAAATCTTTGCTTTACGTCACTTTTTGGCACAAAAGGTCTTTTATGTGACATTGTAATACGATAAAAACGTTGTAGTCAATTGATGAGATAAAATGATGGACAGATGATGACGTGAGTGTGGGGGTGATAGGCCATGGTGGGTTATTGAGAGCGTTTTCCTTCAGTGCATTTAAATTGGTCAGAAATAAGGTATTACATAAGATTCAAAAAGGAAAAAACACTTGGCTTTAAAATATATAGGCCTACTAGTCTAGTCAGAAACTGCTCAATTATCCTTAGTTCAACTCCGTTACCAAACTGAGGTTTTTTTTCATTTGTGCGACTGGCAATTTAATTGGAGCTTAAAATGGTATATAAGCTCTATATTATTATTCGAGATCAAATTACCACACTTTTTTCATTAAAATTAGTAGCCTAATCAACATTATCATAAGTGTACAAAGTGTATGCTGAGGGCAGGGGAGGAGGGTGTGCTATGAACATGTTGATATACTATGATCTATCTGGGACATCTGGTGATAAAGACTGAATTCTGTTCGCAATGTTGTTCTGCATTTTTTTTTGTCAATGACGCTGGTATTCAAAAAGTTGTTTTTCTAACCCTTTTAACGCTGAATTCCTGGGCACACTTGCATTCCCACAGCTGAATTCCTGGGGAGAGATGAAAAAAAATCAGATATTTTGTAATGTCAGATTTGTCTGAAGACACTATCAGTATCTTAGCTTATGCGCAAATAATAACATGGGAAGGAGGATGCTTTACTGGTCCATAACACCAAGGTCATTCCAAGTTCACATCTAGGTCATTTTAAGGTCAAATTGGCAAATATTATTTAAAATATCCACTTTTCATCAACTTCAAGAAACACACTTGTATGAACCAAAACTAGGTTACCCCCATGCCTGCCGGACCACATTGATTATACAGACAAAAATACTTAAAAAAACACTCTGCCCGAGATATATCGGACCCGCGCTAAAAGCGTCAACTGACAATTTCCAAATAGAAAATATTTTGTAATGTATCACTATGACAAATTGCAAAAAAATCCTACTTCTCACGAAATACAGTCAACTCCGTTACCAAATGTTTGTCTCGACATCAATATAAACTGTATATTCCCTTATAATACAATAGATCATAAATGGGTGCACTATTTATTTGGGAACAACGAGCCATGTTTTAAAAAGACTATACCATCTATCATTATGACAGTAAAACCCATAAAATTAGGTAAGTTACTATACTGACCCTTTACCTTTGACGCATTTTTAAATTCGAATATTGGGCTAGGCTACGTACATTTTTTACAACTGCTGCACAAAATGAGAGTAAAAATACGCACTTGCTATATGCATGATATGGGCCTATAGTTTGTCAGCTGAAATTTAGTTATCAAATAAAAAGAGTGGCTCCACGACCTGAGTTGACAGTCAATCAGTATATTTCCGTATAAAACAAAAAAAACCAGTAGGCCTAGGTCTATCTGCTTACCTTACAAGCAAGCAGAGACTGCCTTTTGGCTTCCAAGATAACATTGCTACAATGCTGGCAAATCCGGTCGTCGTGGTTATAATATGTAGCCTACTGTAGGCCTAGATCTTTTGCTGCCCATCACCAATGATTTTATTTATACACTGATATTGTAGGCCCTAACGCCGAGCCCACATATGTATGTTACAGACTGTCAGTCAAGGGGTGGGCAGGCGAAATGAGTCCTGTCGCCACAAATAACTATTTTTAGGTGCTCGGAATGGTCATTTTTTTATTATTAACATCACAGATATTTTGCTTCTGTCGCCACATGTGGCGACAACTTGCCCACCTCTGCAGTGATAGACTAACAATAATTCAAATCGAGATAAGGACATTACATTTGAAAAATAATGCTACGGAAATTTTATTTTTACATCTGGCTGTGGTTATATTATGTGATTGATATGGCAGGACAAAGGTAGACACTAGAATTAAAACTGCATCAGCAGGAAAATATCTGAATTTGACCTATGGCCGTGTATTAGTTTGTAGGCGTATTCTCATATACTCATATGACTGGGCTCAGTCAACACTGTCAAGTCAGTGTCAATCGGCGGGGACGGGGGTCCGTTTAAAATGATTATTTGACTCCTTTTAAACCTGTTCATAGGGTTTTTATAACTTTTCTCGGTCAGATAATATAATAAAAATGTACCAGGAATTATCATTGACTTCTGGGCGGGCTTTATTTCTATTCGCAAACATGTTTTCAACCAACTGTCACATCATTTCACTGTGATGAGAGCAATGTCGACAAGAAGGGCCGAGGGTGCGCTCAGATAACACTTAAAATATAATAAATAGCGATATAACAGTCACATGCAACCAGATGATTTATTATATAACATACATATTATTCGACAACTGTTATCAAATTGGCATATATAACAATTTATAAGGGGCATTTGAGGAACTAAAGTAGGTGTTGTCCACAGTGACCTGCTAAACTGCATGTTGAATGCTCAACCGTCATGTGGGCTGGGACTTGGTCAACGTCATCACATTTAAATATCATTTGCATAATTCCACTGTATGAAGTAATGGGAAGGAACCAAGATGGATGCCCACATTAAGTCCAATTTCCGACATATTTTAGTTGTATACTCCTATCTCAAACCAGTAAATAAATCATATGCAGCATTGTTTGCTACAAAAACACTGGTTATTTGATATGAATCTAACATGACAGTTCGCTGGCTTTTTCCTTTAAGGCTCTGCTTGGTGTAAAGAAACAAACTCCAACCCTAGCGGTTTTGGGGGATACAGGTCGTTTTCCTTTGTTATTGAGACAAAAAATTCGAGCTATTGGATATTGGATCCGCATTGTCAGCTTACTGGAACACCACCACCTGAAAGTAGCATACCAATGTTTACTCAATTCTCATTTGGAAGGCCGTGTAAATTGGGCTAGCCATGTTAAGGCTATATAAACTGAAACAGGTAAGGAAGAAGTGTGGGACCAACACTATATCACAAAGCGCAAATCATTGTTATTGTCTGTTAGAGTAAGGTTATAGGAACTACATAGATCATGATGGAAGTTACAAATTCAAGATTCGACACTAAATCCCAAATTACGAACCTATAAGACATTTAAAATTGATATTCATAAAGTAACGTATTTAACCGTGATGTATAATAACAACAGTATAAAATCCGTAGCCAAATTTAGAATGAGAAATCAGTTCACAGAAATTATAGCTTGAGAAAGGACGTCATACTAGACCTGTAACACCAAAAGACAAAAGAATATGTACTAGGTGCCAACAGGATGTTGATGGCGAAATACATTTTTTGATGTTCTGTAACATATTCGAAGAAGTGAATTGTTTAAAAAGGTTAAGGGGAGAATTATAAATCTTGATAAATTGTCCTCAATACAAAAGTTTATTGCTCTACTAGCAAATACTGAACGTGATATTACAATAGAAGTTGGACATTTTATACCTAACTGTTTATCTACACTTTGAATTTCACTCATTAATGTACTGCACTCTAGTCTCTTATACTATTGTTAATTGATATTCATATTTTGTTGTTAACAACTCGTGTGATATCTGTATCTGCACTTGTAGCCTACTTATATTTACTATATTTTATGACATACATCTTTTACCTAGTATGTATTCTTATTATTACGCTTATATCATTGTTTTCTGTTTATTTCACTTCGTTTTCAAGTTAAAATGATATTATTTTTAGATGGCATTATTTATACATTTTATACGTATGCCCATACAATCGTAATGTACATAGTATACTTATATATGCTGTGACTTACATACTTTCCCATTACCTAAACAACTTATTTTTAGTGCAAGTCAGTTGTTATTTTATTTACCTCGTGTGTGTCAAAAACGAATAACATCATATTCCTGCTATATAGCACATCTTATACTTTATATTTATATATACATACTTTGTATTTGTTATTCATTTTACATAGCAATTAACATGTAAGGATATAGAGGGTTTTAAAATTCACGAAACCTATCTATATTTTATCATTAACACTTATTTTTATGAATTTACAGTCATTTAATATTGCCACCCTGTAGTGTCTGACAAATGAGTCTATTAGACTTTTTCTATGTCAATAAAATTACTACTACTACTACTACTACTACTACTACTACTACTACTATAACATTTATACAATGTTGGTCCAAGGTCCAAGTCGTTGCACTTGGGCTGACGTTGTACAAATGTTATACAAATGTTTTGTGTTTGCTGGGTCAGTTCACCAAGTGTTCCAATTCCTGGGAGACTTAAAGTGTGGCTTGTCTAGCCTAGTAGGCTTACTCAGGGATGATCTGATGTGTGTAAGTCGTGGCCCCGGGTCGTGGCCACGTGCCCAGGTTCAAAGCAATTCATAATGAATGCTGAATAAATCTATCACTGTATCAATATACATCTATCTATATCATATTTGTCGGAAGGCCCGGGCAGCCTGGCTACAGGGCCTGCTAACCAAACAAACAAGAAACATGGCCGAAAGCGATGGTCAGGCCAAGAAAAAAATGCGAGATAATGGCAATACTCGAAGTACGCAATGCTACTTTATCAATTGTAGTAACTATGATCAAACAATCTTCAGAAGCAAAGGAATTACATTTCACAGGTTGGTTGTGTTTTATACTTTTCAAAGCTAGTGTATAGCCTAAGTAAATTTTTACCCGACAAGGTTGGGCGATAATAAACTGTTTTTTTCATCTTGTAAACTTATGCATGCCTAACGCAGTAGGCAAACGCAGAGATGATAACTGCTGTTGACCTGGCCAGAATCGGACACCGTCAAACAACAATCCATTATGGATTGGAGTATGATTGGATTCAGTCGTTACCGGACTGTCCGGGATGGTCTGCCAAAGGTCAGAAGATCCATTAAGATAGGCCGACTCACAGAGTGAGTCACTGGCAGCCTCGCCACGAAATGTATGTTAACGCAATGTTGGGATTATGTTTATATATGATTAGATGTTAAATCCATGCTGTAATTATTATTAGATATGATGATGGGGTCGCATATAAAAGGTCGAGCGATGGCGACCAAAGAGTGGTGCGCGCCTAACTGGTGAAGTAAGCTAGAAGGCTACGTATTGTGTTTCCCTGTCATGTTAGACAGGGTAAACCGACGATTGGACTGTATGTGAACTTATGTGTTCTACACAGGGAAATGAATGAAATAAATACGACTTTTGACCCAGAATCATGGTGTCTGTGTTAATACGAATCTGGAATCTATAGAGTTTATAACCAGCTCTTCGCCGTCCGCCTTGTCGTATTGGCGTCAGGACGACGTCAAGGGCTGACGTTTTATAAATGGCGAGCTTGCCAGGATCTGTGTAGACAATTTAAATTTTGAAAAGTTGACAATGTCTCAGCCAGACACTACAAAACGCACTGTGGCAGCAGACGCAGGCCACATGGAAAACACTGTGCCGGCAGGCAAGCCATACGCCATGGCCAAATCCGATATGTGCGGACAAACAGTACAGGCTGCTGCGGGTGAAACTACACAGGACAAGCCCAAGGTTATTAAGCTGCTACCGCGGACGCAATGGGCGCCAATGTCTCACAAGGAGAAGAAGAGGGTCTTGAGGATCTGTGAGGCGTTGGCTGAGTTCCCAGAGCTCACCAGCGACGAGGAGGCGTTTGAGGAGGAGATGGAGGCATGGATGGAGATGTGCTGAGAGCTACAACATCGGCCAGATCTTGCCAAAACTGTGAGTAAACTGGTGACAGGGTCCAGAAAAACTTTGTTTTAAAAGGGTAAGCTGTCCTTTTTTAAGTATGGATCCTGCCCAGTTTAAAGAGTATACCGACGGCATGGCCGTCCTAGAGACAACCCGAACCCTCAGACGTCACCACGAACAATGTAAGCAGGCGTTGATACGGCAAACGACGCCGTGTGACGGAACCAGCCCGGCGGGCGTCAGGGCCTGGTTCAAAGACATTGAGTTGGCTGGCGCCGAGGTAGGCGCCGAGAACCAGATAGAGGTCGCTGCTAGGACTGCGGCTGGCTCATTGCGCTGGGAGCTGGAGCGCTATATCGCTGGCGTCCTGGCCACCAATGACCAAATTAACGCTCGTTTTAATGTGCCGTGGGCAGATGTGAAGGCCCATCTGCGGACCTCGTTCCTGAATGTGGACGAAAGTAGTGCCCTCCGCGACGAAGTGGAAAAGACCCGGCAAAGTGCCTACGAGCCAGAAGCAAGTTTCAGCCGCCGGTTCCGGGAAGTCGCTGACGCCGCCTACCCGGGAGAAGGTAGAAACGAGGATCAGAATAGAATTCTGATCCGCGCTTTTGCCAGGGGGCTGCGCAGCGACGAACTCGCAAGAAAGCTGGTGGAAGAGGGCAACCCTACCACGCTGGAAGAGGCCTTTTCCACCCTGGCTGGCTACAGTGCCAGGAAGGACGCATACGCGCGGCTGAGTCGGCATGAGGAGCCGATGGAGGTCGCGCCGGTGAACCCCGCGTCACCGCGGCCAGTAGTCGCACGGGACGACCAGACTACTGCCACCCTACTGAAGAAACTCTTGCAGAGCCAGGAGCGGCTCCAGACGAAGGTGGCAAAGTTGGAGGCCCAGGCAAGGCCACCGCGGACCACTGCCGCTCCTGCGACTCGGCCAGCATTCCGGGAGAGAGGACCAGAACAACCCCCGCGTACTGTGCAAGAGCCTGGGGCTGGTTGGACCCCCGACGGAAAACCTCGTTGCTTCGGGTGCGGCCGCGTAGGCCACATGCGCCGAGAGTGCCGCCAAAGCAGTGCGGGAAACGGACAGAAGTCGTAGGTGCGGTGTCAGGTCGACCAGTGGTCGATTTACAGGTTGGTGGCCTGTCCATTGGTGCATTGGTGGACACGGGAGCCTCCTGTACGCTCCTACGACTAGACATATTTCACACACTGGCGGATCGTGCTCATCGCCACAGGCTCCTGGCAGACGCCCCAGAGTTGTGAGGCGTCTCCGGCGCATCTTTGGACGTCAGAGGGTCGACCGAAATCAAAATCCAAGGGGTGGCAAAGCCAATCCGGGTTACGGTTTTGGGCGACCTGCCGTGCAAAATGGTGCTGGGAGAAGATGCACTACAGGATGGCCAAGGCATAATCGATTTCGGTCGAAATGTGTTGAGATGGCATCGAAGGGAGTGGCCAATGCGACGCATTGAGCACGCCTTCGAGGCTAGCCTTGGTCAGGTATTGCCAGAGACTGGGGATGAGCAGATCAACCAGTTAATTCAGAAAAACGCAGACCTATTTTCAGCAAAAGGTGAGCCAAATGGTTTTTGTTCGAATTCTCCCATACATATTAAAACCAACCACCCTCCCATAAGTCAGGCCGCTTATCGCACTCCACTGTCAAAACGTAAACTTGTAGAGGAGGCGATCGCTGATATGTTGACTGAAAATGTAATCAGGCCGAGTGAGTCGGCCTGGGCGAGCCCGATCACGCTGGTCCCAAAGCGTGACGGCTCTACACGGTTTTGTGTGGATTACCGTAAGTTGAATTCAGTCACCATTCGCGATCAGTATCCCCTACCCCAAATTCAAGATATTTTTGACCAAGTTGGAGGCAGTACTATTTTTTCCTCTTTGGACCTTAAGGCCGGATACTGGCAATTAGCCGTAGCAGAAGACTCGATTGAAAAAACAGCATTTCGATGTCACTTAGGCCATTATGAATTTTTACGGATGCCATTCGGACTTACGAATGCACCCGCAGTATTTCAAAGAATGATGGACAAGGTACTAGCGGGTCTCATTGGCCGCATTGTCATGGTCTATCTAGATGACATAGTCATTTATAGCCGTAGCGAAGAGGAGCACGTACAGCATTTAGAGCTCGTATTTGCTCGCCTTCGTGAGGCTGGGTTACGTTTAAAACCAACAAAATGTTTCTTTGGCCTAGAGGAGATCAAACTGCTTGGTTATATAGTAAATCGGGATGGGATCCATACTGACCCAGAAAAAGTCAAGGCTATTGCTAAGCTAACCCCACCCCGGGATTTAAAGGGTGTGCGGTCATTCCTAGGGATGACAGGGTTTTACCGGCAATGTTTACCAGATTATGCGCAAATAGCGGAGCCTCTCGAAGAATTGAAACGAAAATACGCACATTTTGTGTGGGGACCGTCTCAAAGCGAAGCGTTCGAAAAATTAAAACAGTTATTAACTTCCTCCCATGTCATGACCGCCCCACGCACTGATAGGCCGTATAAACTGTATACCGATGCATGTGACTATGCCGTGGGAGCAATTTTAGTGCAAGTGGACGATAGTGGGACTGAAAGGGTTATTCAGTATGTATCACACTCTCTTTCAAGCGTTCAACGACGCTGGGCTACAATTGAGAAAGAGGCCTATGCGGTAGTCTATGCCATATCAAAATTACGCCCCTATCTTTATGGTGCCGACTTCACAGTTTATACCGATCACAAGCCCCTCACTTCTTTATTCACGAAAGAAATGCAGAACACGAAAATTCAGCGGTGGGCTGTATTACTATCAGAATATGGCGCTACAATACAATACCGTAAGGGTAAAAATAATATTCGCGCAGACATGTTATCCCGCATTCCCCCAGAGACAGGCATACATACTATCGATTGCGATGACTGGGTGGACCCCACAGCCATCCCTGAGCAGGACACTTCTGATGTGCTGCCATTACTATACGATGGCCTTGATCTCGAGGAGGTCAGCAAAGCACAGCACAAAGAGTTTCCTGACATATTACAGTCGCTCACCGAGGACAGTGACGACTATACATTAATTAAAGGCCGATTATTCAGCATAGCACTACCCTCCCCAAATTCAGCCTGTTATCCACGTCTAGTATTACCTGCGACTTACCGGGAAAGAGTCATTAAAAGAGCCCACAAGGAAGTGGGACACATGGCTACCGGCAAAACGCTTGCGCGTCTGCGCGAGGCGTATGTTTGGCCAGGTATGCGACGTGAGATAAACGAGCTGTTAAAACTGTGCCCAGTCTGCCGTGTTCACCAACGTCGGACAGATCATGTACCAATGGGTGAGATGCCGTTAGCGGCATATCCAATGCAGATAGTCGGGGCAGATTTGATAGGACCGTTTGTCCCCTCTCATAATGGGAATAGATATGTATTGACATTGATCGATCATTGCACAGGGTGGGCAGAAGCGTTTCCCCTAAAAGACAAAACAAACGCCAGCGTTTGGCAGGCGTGGGCGACCCACGTCGTACCACGTCACGGCGCACCGGAAGTCCTAATTACAGATAACGGACAGGAATTTAAAGCCACCGCCTGGCGTACATATTTGAAGCAACTGGGCGTAGAACACCGCACCACCACCCCCGTTCACCCTCAGAGTAATGGCCGAACCGAGCGTTTTAATCGCACGTTAAAAGAGTTGCTAGCCAAATCTGTGAATAATTATACACCAGATTGGGAAGATCGGCTTGGAGATTGTCTTGCGGCATACCGCGTGAGCGTCAGTGACGTCACTGGACACACCCCTTTCTTTTTACTTTATGGGCGCCGTGTTCGAACACCGCTGACACGGCTATTACAGCCACGCACCGCCAATCATTTCGGTAACCGTCTGGATGACTTATCATCAGCTCTTCAGACGGCACGCCATGCCACAGCAGACAGTCGTAAGTACAATAGGCAACGATTAGCGAACCGCGCCGATGCAAAAGATATTCATGTTGGTGACACGGTCTTACTCAAAGCGGAGGAGCGATTAACATTAACTAGCCGCTGGGATCCGCAGTGGGAGGTCGTGCGCGTGCGCGGTCCTGTCCTGTGGCTCCGCCAACAACAGAGCGGTAAACTTCGCGTCGCTAATCGCGAAAAAGTAAAGTTAGTGGACCCCCACCTCAACTGGGATGAGATTACGCCACGCCCACGCCGTACTCAGCGTCGCCCCCGTGCAGTAATCGGTGGCGCTCCCATAATTAGACCGCCACAAACCCCCCCGAACGGGCTGGCACGCGCCGGTCAGGAGGAGTGCGAACCTTCACAGACGCCGCCAACGGTCGAGCCTTCACAGGGAGACTCACACGCGCCCCCAGCGGCAGACATCGACATTCCTCTGTCGCCAGGTTCCCCCACCCCTTCCACCCACTTGGGACATTCCGTGGGATCGGGACCCTCCTCAGTAATTATGGATTCCCCACCACAGGACAACCCCTCCCCCTGTCGGTTGACATTAACTCGCCGAGAGGAAGGATGGGCCGTCAAACAGCCTACAAATTTTCCGCCCCCTAATTTGCCAGATAATGTGCCCCCTCTGAAATTATGTCGCCGAAATCGCCGCTGGGCAATTGACGGCCGGGCTTCAATAAAACGCCCTGCGCCCGATGTTCCTCATCGACGACAGCGCGGTCGATACATGTTACGTCGCACACCTAAACGACGCTTACCATTTTGCTCACCTCCGTCACCAGATCACCAGAAACGTGCAAAATGCGAGTTGCTAACTTCCGTGTGTGCGTTTGCTGGCTAGCTGTATGTCACGCGGCACAGATGCCCTTCATGTTGACGGACAACGTCCCACACCTGTTGAGTGACGGACTGTTAATTACTCGTGCCTCGGACATACACGTGCGCCGCGGGACATACACAGTCTTAGTGGTCATAGACGCTCCCAGAAGCGAGCCTCGCATGGAGGAGCGTCTGAATGAATTAAGACTAGTCATAGAAAAACTGGGAACCCATCAGAACTATTCGCGTACGACTCGAAATGTTTGGGAGCAGCGCATCCGCGACATGGAGGCTACGATGACACCTCCCTCGCAGATGCTTCCCAACACACGAATTAAACGAGGTTTGTTCAATTTTGTGGGTGAGATTGGAGCTACATTGTTCGGCACAGCCACAGAGAACCAGGTGGCTCAGTTAAAACATCACATTACCAAAGCCCAAAGAACAAATAGACGTATTGTCCACGCCACCAACGAACTGATATCGGTGGTCAATCAGACACGGGCTGAGGTAAGTCTCAATCGCCAACACCTCGTTGCTGTTGAACAATTCGCCAAGGAGCTGTACGCTGAATTAGTAACTTACCGCCGTGTATTAGATGGGTTCGTGGGCAGTTTAATTGCTCTGGAAGAGAGCACCCAGATCGATCGGATTTTGTCTGCCCTAGAGAGTGTACATAATCTTTGGCTGCGCGAATCCGATCGCTATCAGCGCCAACGCGCATCCCTAGAATTGGGACAGCTAACGGAGGAGATATTGCCTCCTAACGAGCTGATGCTGATTCTAGAGAATAGTCAGGGCGTTGGTCTGTTTTCGCCGGGTCTCGCTTGGTATTATCAACATACATCGTTAGTACCAGTGTGGGAAGAGACCCGACGTTTGGTGTTCACAGCCCAACTGCCTCTGATGGACAAAATACGGTACGCTCGTTACCGTATCCGTTCGTGGCCGGTTCCTGTTAATGGATCGGGCCACACCCTCCAGGTACAAACCCCCGAAGATGTCGCCGTTGATACGCAACGAGGCGGAATATTTGAACCCCATGACTGCGTAGGCAGCGAGCCGGCCATCTGTCGTTCGGGTCCCATTTACGGCAGGGGTCGCCTTCTCTGCACCAGAGGTATTCTGAATGGTGACGTCACTCAACGAGGCAGCTGTCTGTTTACCGCTGCTCGAGAGACAAGCCCTGAGGGGTATGCAGAGGAGGTGGCGCCTGCCATGTATGCTATTAGTACCTACGGAGAGGGATATTCCATACATTGTCGTGGAAAACCGGAAATACGACAAAATATGGAAATAGGCATATTTATATTAAGAGTGGCTGCTGACTGTCGAGTGCAGGGTCGAGATTGGACACTCCCAGGGGTGGCCCATCTGCAGGCTCAGTTAGCGATAACACCAGCTATTCTTACTCATCTGCCATTGAATATATCCACCCTTGTACCGCAAGAGCTCTTACAAACACGCCTCGAGCACCCGGACTGGCAAGCATTACCACAAATTGAGGACATAACCCTTGAAAAATTAAATGCTCGGGTGCCCAGTTGGACGTTGGACACGTCCGGCCGGCGGTCCTCGTTCCGCTGGGCATTGCCGCTGTCTTTGTTGTCGCCGGTTGCTCTAGTCATTGGTTGTGCGCTCTTGCTATGGTGGAAGTGTCCGGCAGCCCAGTTGTGGAAACTTCGCCGTGGTCTCCTGACGGAGGCAGTCAAACCTCCAACTCCTACAACAGCTGGAGCCCATTGGATCGCAATCACGCGACCAGAGAGGGCAGGTGATCAAGTGTAATGCCAATAATCCCGTAACGTTGTGTGATGCGCATCTCCGTAATGTATCATTGTTGTGTATCTATGTTGTATATGATTGTATCACTGTTGTACACTAGTATAGAAGAACCCCTCACAAGTACAGAAGTTGGTCGTATTTGACTTACGTAAAAGTACTATCATTGTGGGACTCACCATCCAGGGGTGAGCGTACTTGTTGTTACT
The DNA here is from genome assembly GCA_964017125.1 of Flabesymbios commensalis. Lineage (NCBI taxonomy): Eukaryota > Metazoa > Annelida > Polychaeta > Terebellida > Flabelligeridae > Flabesymbios > Flabesymbios commensalis. Next base: position 8,467,739 of record OZ024904.1, read on the forward strand.
TAAGAAATGTTCATCCTACTCACATTCCGTGTACCACTGTTGGAGGTCCATGCATAATTTTATCAGTGTTGGTTGGAGTTAAAAGAACATAATCCGTTTTTTAACTTTGAGGGATAGGCCTATGTAAACTTATGCATGCCTAACGCAGTAGGCAAACGCAGAGATGATAACTGCTGTTGACCTGGCCAGAATCGGACACCGTCAAACAATCCATTATGGATTGGAGTATGATTGGATTCAGTCGTTACCGGACTGTCCGGGATGGTCTGCCAAAGGTCAGAAGATCCATTAAGATAGGCCGACTCACAGAGTGAGTCACTGGCAGCCTCGCCACGAAATGTATGTTAACGCAATGTTGGGATTATGTTTATATATGATTAGATGTTAAATCCATGCTGTAATTATTATTAGATATGATGATGGGGTCGCATATAAAAGGTCGAGCGATGGCGACCAAAGAGTGGTGCGCGCCTAACTGGTGAAGTAAGCTAGAAGGCTACGTATTGTGTTTCCCTGTCATGTTAGACAGGGTAAACCGACGATTGGACTGTATGTGATCTTATGTGTTCTACACAGGGAAATGAATGAAATAAATACGACTTTTGACCCAGAATCATGGTGTCTGTGTTAATACGAATCTGGAATCTATAGAGTTTATAACCAGCTCTTCGCCGTCCGCCTTGTCGTATTGGCGTCAGGACGACGTCAAGGGCTGACGTTTTATAATCTGATCATGACTGACACAGTGACATTAGATCATGCTAGACTGACACACAGTTACCTGTTTCAGAAGAATTTTACAAAATATCTGAAGAATTGCTACTGTAGTTGAACAGCACTCACCAGGCCGTGGGAGCCCTGTACCCAGATTTATCTGGTGTTATACGAGCTTTCGGGTTAACTGGGGATAACAAACACTGTCACTGATAGACGCACTGAACACCAAGAGAAAAGCTCCAACTTCTGAGGATATGCTACTCATACTGTTTTTGAATATGCACTCGCCAGGCCGTGGGAGTCCTGTACCCAGATTTATCTGGTGCTGTGCGGACTCTCAGGTTAACTGGGGGTAGAAAACACTGAAAGACTTGCTGAACACCAGAAGAAGATCTCCAATAGCTGAAGAAATGCTACTGTAGTTGAACAAGCACTCGCCAGGCCGTGGCGTGGGAGTCCTGTACCCAGATTTATCTAGTGCTATGCGGACTTTCAGGTTAACTGGGGGTATAACTCATGATCAGAGAAGAAACACAGAAGAGGGAGAGGGACTGATCTAAGGGTGTGGACCCCATTAAAGCAAAATAGGCGGGGGGAGTAAAGTAGATATAAAAATTAGAAGGTGGGAGGGGGTACGGGGGTGGGGAAATAGGTGGATGCTCGCTTCTCCAGGCCCATGGAGGCTTGGAGTCGCTGTAGCCCTGCGGAGCAGGTCACCACAGACAGCTGCGGAATTAGCTCGCAGCGGGTCGATAAGCATGATAAGATTCTATTCTATTCCGTTGCTAGATGTAGCTATTATAGTCTATAGACAAGTTGGGAATCTCACATTTTGGACAGTGATGTGTACTGAACTCCCTCATGGCGGCCAGTAATCATTATAGTGTAGAGGGAGCTCGGTACACTGTCATCAGCGTGAGATTCCGAGCTTTCTATAGACTATATCTATGATATCGACAACGGTAACAAGCAAGCTTTGAACTGACATGACTGATGCTACAAAAAAATGGGCCGGCACTCACAAGTTAAGATAAGATAAGATAAAATAAGATAGTTACTTCACCCTTCCAGCCTGATACTCCAAAAAGGATGTGCTGCTGGAGTATCAATTCAAAGATTCAAAGGTCTATAGCCTAGTGACTTTACCACAAGCACAACTTTGGTGAGTTTACCACAAACTGTATTGGTGAGTTCACCGTCCTGCTTCAGTTTCACCACAGTTACTAACGTTAGACTAATTTATCCGATGCATTTAAATTATTTAAAGGCGGTTTAAAGTGGTTATTTATTGCTTAGTCCGTTTTTGGGCAAAACGTGAGAACCAACAATGATGTTAAAGCAGCGCCGGCGGAAGCAGTCCGGCTTTAGTCAAAAAGCACTCATTTCTTCAAAATTTTCCAGGGGGAGCATGCCCCCTGACCCCCCTAGAACAGGCCTGTATCACAGCCGGGCCACTTCTAAGTTCTACTTTGCTTCCGCCGGGCCTGTGAAGGATATCACAATACTGAACTCTCAAGGCAGAAAATAAATGCCAGTATGTCCAGGGGCGGATCCAGGATTTGAAAAAGAAGGGGGCGCAGGTGGCGAGTTTAAGGGCATATTTAGGCCAATTTAGTGGACTTTTTAAAGAATTTGGGGTCAAAACAGGTGGGCGTGCGCCCTCCCCTCTGGATCCGCGCCTGATATCTACTCTTCTCCCTCCTTCACGATGAAGCTGACACAGTACCACTCATCTGCAGACTTGTGTCTGAGGAGAAACTTTGCAGCCACCAGCGCATCACAGGCACCAGCCTACACTGTGGGACAAATACAACAGCCACACCATAAACGCCAAGATATTATTTGAAAAAATTAGCACGTTTTTCTCCTAGATTGTAAAGGACTTCTAATATTGCAATAATTGATACCGAGTATTACATGTTTATGTAAATTTATGTAGGCCTACACTGACTATAATAAACTTCAATTACTGTTTTATATCACCTGATTACTAGTACTTAAACTGACTATATATATCATGTATATTAAAATTATTTATGAACGCTGCACTGAATATAATATTATATAATACTTCAATAACATTCTTTTATATTATTTATGTCTGCTTGTAGAGCAAAGTGCCTTAAGTTTGTGTACCTAAGCAGTTTATTGAAGTTATGCAGACATCCACATCCTAAAATAATTTTGTGGCCGGCTGTGTTGATAAAACATATAAATGTGGAACCAAAAAAAAAAATTTATGAGGAAGTGCTCAGGAGGACAAGAGAGGAATCAATTTTTCACATTTAGAATCAAGTGCCAAAGTTCGAGTGGGGTGTGCCTAAGTTTGATCAACACTGATCAAGGTCCTCCATGAGGACCAGGGCCCTTAAAAAGACGAAAAATTGACCAGGAGATGCCATATTTCCAGGCTATTCATAGTTTAGTTAATTTATTCACTTGGATTCAGTAACAAGTAGGCAGTGAGATTGAAAATTTAGGAAATAAATATTTTTTGTTATTATTCCAGCTTTTTACCAACTATAAATTTTAGTAATCTGTTTGTAAAACCATTTTTAAAACCTTTTCCCTGAAATATAATCACCTCGAAGCTATTAAAACATGGAGATTGGACATCATAAAGTGTTTTCCTTAAAGAGACATAAGCTAAAAACATTTTGAACAAAAATAATTACCTAGAGATCATGACAATTTTAATTTTTCTAGATAAAATTATTTTGAACAAAAATCTAACTTAGGCACAGGTGAATAAAAGCATTCCTAAGTTCGAGCACCCCCACCAGCGCTTAGAGCTTGGATGCTAAACACTATTGGACGGCCAAAATCGGTTTAAGCAGACCCCACTCTCATGGCGGTATTTTACGACCTACTACGTGTGGCTCTGTTATGATAAGACACGCTGATAGGACTGTGATAATTACCCTGACCCCAAACAGATTTCGTTGGATCCGGAAATGAGGGCATATAAAAAGTGGCACGCACGATGGTGTTCTTTAAATATTAATCTTCATATACCTGTATACAGGTTTAATTGATGCAGTAGCTTTTTTATATTCCAGACATAATTATATCATGCTATGATAAATATAATGATATTGGCATGATTTCTCTATAGGCTTATACGATTCTCAATGGGTCGCCGTGTTTGACATTTCAAAATGGCCGCCACCCAAAAACACAGATTTTCTTATTACTGGCCAACTAAATTGTGCACATTGTCCACAAGCATGAAAGTTTGCACACTTATAGTTTTGGACCTGCTGAGTTCAAATCTGCCGGGAGCCGATTGTCAATGGGGTCGCCGTTCTTGACATTTCAAAATGACCGCCACCCAAAATCACAGATTTTCTTATTACTGGCCAGCTAAATTGTGCACATTTAATTTGTCCACAAGCATGAAATTTTGCACACTTATAGTTTTTGACCTGCTCAATTCAAAGCAGCTGAGAGCCGAAGCCGATTCTCAATGGGGTCGCCGTATTGGACATTTCACAATGGCCGCCACCAAAAAAAAATATTTTCTTTTTACTGGCCATGTGAAATTTGCATTTTACAAAAAAATATGCGAGGTTTTAGACATTACTGGTGCATATTTAATAGTAACCACAACTAGGACTGACATAGTGTAAAATACAAAATCGCCGCCATTCAATAACTTACGTACCAAACAAAACGTCTTTTACGTACAATCAAAGCATTTTTCTAAAGATTTCGACCCCAACGATGCTCATTTTGATGTTTAAGCCTATTCGTTAAGTAACGTCGAATTGTATTGTCACATCGCAAAATCCCATATGGCCGCTTGTAAATAATCACAATGAAATTTTTAAACTTAAAAGTGCTTTTATTTTACTCTTTGACATAGGCTAGTTTTAAGTCTTTCACTTGAAACAACAAAAGCAGGCTTAAAACCATCAAAACAAACAAAATAACAAAAAAATCAATTAACACTCTATTAATAATACCACATGCTGTGCCTGTACTCATTGGCTTTAACACTTAAGTATATTAGAGTAAGTATATTTATGCTATTATTTAAGAAAAGAGTTGGTTCCAAACTTATAGTGATGACAGTCAATGCTATACTGCGAAGTGGGCAACTGATTTCTGTGAAAAAAACATAGAATTTTTTTATAATTGTAATTCTGTGACTTTGGTTGGCTAGTAATTAGACAATTATTTTGAGGTGGTGGCCATTTTGAGTTGTCAAATACGGCGTCCCCTTTGAGAATTCGCTTTGGCTCCCGGCAGATTTGAATTCAGCAGGTTCAAAACAATATATATTCAAATTTTCATGCTTGTAGTCTAATGTACACAATTCCACCCTAAATCCCTCCTGACAGTCCCGACTATTATCTATCATATGAATAACAGTTATTTAAGTTAATGTTATATAAAACAATAGGCACTGTAATAAAAATAGTTGAGTACCGTAGATACTTCTCAACTCCTTCATTGTGTTCATAGTTATAGCTTTATTTTTTAATTTAATGATATTTCAGACTGAAAAAAGCCTATTTTTAAATCGCTTTTGAAGATGAGTACTAAGTTAATTGAGTTTATGTATCTCAATTGCTATATTTCATTTTTTCACATATATCGCAGAATTATGTATCATTTTAATGATATTCCACATCTTCGAATCGATCTTTTTTAATGTCTATTTGAAAGAATAGTACCTAACCCCAATGATGATGATATATATAGATCTATATAGAGGGAGAGCTGGGCACACCAGATATTTCTTTTCATGTGATCTGACGATACTGCCTAATTAAATCACTTATCTCCCGTCTCGTCCCGACCCCTGCTGTTTTACGGCCATTCAGTAACCGCAGTGCGATGCTGGCTAGATCCCGACTCAAATTGAGTCGTCGGCTGTGTCTGGGCCATGGACTGTATTGGGTGATAACCTATATCAAATTCAATAAAATTGTACACATTTCCATTTGTCTTCAACTGTTCAAATATATTCTGAAATACCAAAATATGATCACATTGATCATGTTGATAGATAATGAATATTATTAATAGTCTATTTGCAAAGATCGTCCAGTGCAGTAAACTATAAATTTATTTGTGTTGAGTATTGATGAGCTGATGAATATTGACATGTAGGCCTAGGCTAGGCCCCGATGTTATTTGTATATTATTTAGTTAAGTAATATTGTTCTAAATTCTAATTAAAATCATTATTTTAATATAGCTAGAAAATAATAAAAAAAATATAAAACATGCTATTCTAATTATGGCGAACCTATCTATGCCGTTGTGGTGAACTCATCAATACAGTTTGTGGTGAACTAACTTGTTGTGAACTTACCGTGTGGCAAACTCGCCTGTAGTCAAAGCCCAAAGGTGTGTTTTTTTCAATATAAATCATCATAAATGTCCTAGCTAGCTCTTTCTTGTTCATTTGAATACCTATGGCTATGTTATAAGTCTACAGCCATTGAATTTGTAAATATTTTAATTCTTTCACTTTAGTGTTGAACAGGGCAGTGTCCGTATTTGACCACGTTTGGCATCTTGGTTTACTTTGTCGAGTAACTATTGACCTCATCACTTTACTTTTAGGTGGGTTTTCTCACTTGGGTACATCATATATATTTTAAAATTGTGCAATAAAATTATGCTGACCATTTTTTTACAACTGAGACATGCCAAAATAAATATTTGACCACATTCCACAGTTTTGATTAAGCCAGAAAAATGCTGTGCTAGATCAAAATCTGAGTTAATTATGAAAACATCCAATAGTTGTGACCCCAATGTTGCAAATTGCGAAAGGGATACAGAATCCAAAACATCACCCAGACACTTAACTTTTTGAAGCAGCTGAATAAATGTACTGAAATGAACATTCCTGAGAGTTTAAGTTTATAGATACATCAGGGCACCCAATGACTGCCCCACACTTAACAGTAGCAAATATACCACACAAGCACATAACAATCAGAAATTTGGTCATAGCCTATGGCCCCTCTTTTTTTCAAGTCCACCAGGGGGTCGTGGAAGAAGACAAATTATGATGGATTTTCATCCTTGTTGTTAAGAAACTTGCATTTTGACCCTCGGTGTGCATCATGAGGAAGCGTAGAGCCGGCAAACAAAACTTCACCCAGGTTTTACCTTGGGCAAACTAGTGCAGCCTTCCGCGGGTATTTCAATTCTTAAAAATCACCACATTGCTCTGTCCAAATGGCCTTAATGATGGCCTCCAGAACTTCCTCATAGGGCAGTGGAAGTAGTCTATTCTCATTTTTTTTTTTTAATTTAAAAAATGGCACATCTGTAAAAAAAATTATTAGAAGGGGCCATAGCATGCCTGTTCCACTTACCTTAAAGCATTTGTTGCAACAATTATAGAATTAAAGGCGAGACCTGGTACTATTTTTCATAATTGACAGAAATCTAATAATGAGAACCCCCAGAAAAGTTGATAAAAATACCATTTAAAACAAATAATGCTTTTAACATGTTTAATTCTACAATGATGGCTTCATTTCTACCAGTAATAGTGATCAAAAAGAACAAACAAACAGTGAAAAATATGTCTTTTATTGCAGTGTCTCACAAATTCACATAAATCTTGGGAAAAAACAAGAAAAAAACATCAAAATGACTTTTTGTGATGTACGGTACCAGAACCCACTCACACAGTGTTAAAAAATGAAAGAAGTGGCTACTAAACCGGAGTTGAATGTTAAGTTTAATGTCAGCAACTGCTTGCGATTTGTCATTTGTTTGTCTAAACTGTGTTTCGAGCATCGAATAAAAGGGCCCAATGCGGTTTAGCTAACAACAAATGACAAGTGTCTGACAGCACTGTGTTAGCTAGAGAGGCGTGTTGGTGTGTTTTGCACGCCCAAAACCGTTGCAACACGCCCTAGAATTTACTACCAAACCCTCTCAAAACTCTCCTTCTTATAGTAAAGGGGTTGTTAAACAACCTGTTACACACCCTGAATTTTTTTTACACACCCTGTCAGCACAATCCTAGCTAACACTGTGGTGTTCAGTAGCATGTACATTCCTCATCCGTTTCCTTAAGATTGAATAAACAAATGATTATTATCAAATTATGGAAAATAATATAAAAAACAAAAAAATTTCTTGTGATTTGGAATATACATGTATACCACCATGTAAATGTAATCCATTATGGCGCCGCTGCAAAACACCTCTAGCAGTTCCACTTCCCTTTCATCCATACTGGTGAACCGTGAATATTCTATGTAATCTTATGAAATATTCAGTGCTATTGGCATTATTTTGAATAATAGTGTTTTTTTATAATGTGTGCAACTTTTTTCAGATTCCCCAACAGAAATAAGAAAAAAGAGCTATATGAACAGTGGGTAAAGAATTGTGGACGGCTGGTCGAACCTTCAGCGACATCATGCATTTGTAGTGCTCATTTCGAAGATAAGGACTTCAACCGTACACTTCAAAATACACAAATAAGAGAGGATGCAATCCCAACTCTATTTGACCCACCTGCTCATTTAACGGTAATATTTGAAAAATTTCACGTAAACATGATAAATGTTGAAAAAGTATGATTGCCGAAAATTTTTGGTTTTTGTGACTTTTTACAAATTCTTAAAAAGTTACAGAAGTCTTGAAATATTTTTTCATTGTCTTTCAAGAATGAATAGGCCCGACCAGTCAGTAAACTGGACTCAGATATTGACTTATTTATAATACAAAAATATTGTTATAATAAATCACACATTTGTTTTTGTTAGGTAAACAACAACAAAGCATTGTACATGTTGTATGTTAATATGTTGTGAATTTAACTCAAGATTGTCCTCCTGAATCGCTTGTTATTATTTTTCATTTATTTTAACCTGGGATTGCTAAAATCACTTCCAGCTTGAAATGATGAAAAAGACATCTCTGAGACTCTCAGGTTGTATTATTGGATTAACCCTTCTCCTGCTGTAACTGTATACATGACTGTGTTGAAGCTAGTTTTAAACCAAATAAGGCAAATGTTCGTTGAATAAGTGGTTCTCAAGACCGCTGAGTCACGATAATGGAAAATCAATAAAAAAATCAAAATGAAATTTTGTCTTTTATTTTATTATACCGCCGACTCGCTTTCATCAATATAAATTGAAATTATAATGTAAATTTATGCATTTTTTTAAATCAATCAAGTGAGGGATTTTGCAAAGATAAAAAAAATCCAAACATCCAAAAAAAGATTGGAAGTGGGTGGGTGGGTCCAGGGCCATTTTAGATAGAAAATTGAAAAACCGAAAAATCCACATAAATTGTGTCAAAAATCTCCCAAACTTCCCCCCAAAAAAATTGATAGGGGGGCGGGTGGGTGGGGTGAGCTTTATCCAAATTTGTTATGTACATTTTTCATATATTTGAATTAAAAATACAATGGAAACAATTCAGCAGCATAAGGAAACTAAACATCTACCAAAAATACTTTTTACCCTTAAAGCGTAAAATTAAATGATTTAAATTTTCACCCACTTGAAGTTGGGTCTCGCTAAGTCTGCGGCCCAAAAATTCAAGTTGGTGAAAATGACTCGAATTTGTTCAATTTGAGATAAAATATTTGCAAACTTGATGTTTAATCACACATTTTGTTCCCAATAACAGTGATTCGATAATCAATATATAATGGATTAAAAAAACTATAGTGACTTGTACCAGAGATTATTTATATTTTTTCTGTCCACTCATAACACATTAAGTATTTGAGCTTACCTGAACATGCTGAAGTGACGTGTTTGTCCCCAGACCGCCAGATCTGGAATCCCACATCGACTTGACTTTCTGATTGATGTTAATTCTTCGCAGCCAGGGGAAGCTGTGGTCCATTGCGGTAACAGGAAGTAGCACTTTGTGGACCATCTCAACACTAATAATATCTCTGGTTGTGCTCATGGGAAATTGGGATGTGTCTATGCGGTGACAGTCACTGCCATGTCTATACTTCTACTGAGGGAAGGAAACTATCAAGTCCTCAACATTTTAAAATGAGAAATGGACTATGTAGACTTTTGTTTTCTACCAAACAAATGCTACCATGTCATACCTAGTTCTTGTAGCAAATTATTGATGAATTTTCAAACGGAAATCTCATGATTTACGTGCATAATATACATTATACAAGCTCGATTATTACAGAAGCACTATTTCCAACAAATTGCGAATTGTAGTGAATAATACAATGCACTATTCAGCGTACTATTATATTGAGAAGTTACTGCCTTTTGGGTTTACACGATCGAATAGTGGAACTGAATAGCCCCTATTGTGCGTGCGTGCGGGCGAGAACAAATATGCCTAGCATGTTGCTTTTGCAGCTTCCAAGATTTACGTGAGTTACCGACCTTGTATAGAAAACCAATGCATGCAATGAGCATGCTGACCCTATCCCATTCACCTGTGGTTGTGCTTAGCAGGATAAGGGTTTATAATTTATTGATATTTCATTTGAACTTAAACATGCATGGAAATCTATAATATATGGTCTCAGTGCTCAGCCCAAGGGTTAATATAATGGAATAATGAAAAACATTTTTTTTTCAGCTTGAAAATAATATCGGCATGATCAGTGAGACTATCAACACAAGAGATGCTGCCATGATCAGTGAGACTATCAACACAAGCAATGCTGCCACGGTTCCTTTACCAGCGGCACACTCACCGCTGGAAGAAACATCACAACAAATAGATTATTCAGTGAGTGCAGGCAAAGCGTATTGAACCGTTAAAGTGCCAAAATATTTATATATAAACCAAGAGACAAAAAGGTTTTTTCTCAATTTTAACTCATGAATTGTAAATATCTTATTAACTTTTTCTGTTTCACTAGAATACAAATGTTATCAGGTTATTGGTCTACGACCATTGTTTAATTCTTCCAGTGCAGGGATGGCCTTTAGACGTCTATAGACGCCAGATTCTCATCTATAAAGCCGGTCTATATAGTCGCACTGAAAGGGTTAAAGGATTTTCCCTGGACTGCCGGATAGCCAACAAACTTTATCTGTGCATATGTGCAGTACTATAGTCGGATTCACATTAACCGTGGTGAATGATTCTCGCCGATGTATGTAGTAAATTTAAATAAAAATGTTGCCCTAGAGCTATAAACCCATCAGCCTCATCTCAGAATTCTATTACATGTCAAATGGTCTATCATCTTCTATAATACTTATCAAAACTTTGCGAAACTTTCAGGGTAGTCACGACATGAATGGGATATAGTGTGTGTAACATTTTATGAGAATTGGTTGAGAATCGACTCAGAAGTCCACGAAATTCAATAATCGTGGTTGATGAATTTGATGTGAATTTGACTATAGTGCACTATTTTGGAACAAAATGTGACAAAAGGACTCATATGTTGTGAAGATGACAAGTCCCATCCAATTTCAAGGAGTGCTAATACTGAAGAGCCATGAAAATAAATGGTTCTTCATTAACCCTTTGAGCCCCCACGATGCATTAAAGCATCATTTTACATCCCTGAAAATATACTTAATTTTCCTACAACTTAGGGTTTTAGAACGAAAATATCCATGAAACTGGTTTACCAATACATGGCAATTTTTTTAAATTTTTTATCCACCTGAGGTCATCTTCATCCACTACAAGTCGAGAATTGCGGCAGCAATTCTCGGCTTGTAGTGGATGATGATGACTATGGTAAAGTCAGGATTGAAAGGGTTAAACAAGACTCTGAGGAAGATGTTCTGTACATAAGTTATTACTAAGTATTATTTATTTTTAGCTCTCATCTGTCAAAGAGGAGCCTCGGGAAAACAGTGAGTTGTGCAGGCTCTGCGGAATAGATAGAACTGTGCCCACAGAGAGGCATTACAAAGAGAACCATCGACAAAATATTCTCCGCTGCACAGGTTGGTGTTAGTTCGACCAATAAATATTCATGAATAGTTTTTAAGCTGCAAATAATATTTTACATATTTAACAACAATATACATGATATGGGCTACCCCGGTACATATGAAATTTCAAAAACCCTTGGAAAAATGAACTTTTTGTAGCTATATGTAGGCCTACTGTCATTGCATAAAATATACTCGAACTTAATAATATTGCCACATAACATATAAACTATGGAATATTATTATGGGGACACAATGAATACACATGATACAGAGACAGTCCTTAAAGAATCATTCAGCTTCAAAACGCGCATGCCTGGAACGGTCAAGTGTAGGCCAACAGGAGCCTATTGAGTACAGATTGACGGCATTAATATAGCCACTGAACTGATTACAAGATACTACTCAAACGAGACATTGATCCAATGCTGTTTTAATGTTAGGCCAACGTCTGCGACGCTGGCCCAACATTGAACCAACATTAGATAAATGTACAATGTTTGAGAGAAAGTCCTCCTGCCCAGCAAACGCAAAACATTTGTATGACATTTATGCAATGCCGGCCCAACGTCTTCGACGTAGGTCCAACATTGCATAAAGTCATACAAATGTTTTGTGTTTACTGGATGACAATACAAACTTGGGGGTCAAGCAGTTTCCAAATCCCCCAGTAATACAGTCAGTTTGTTTGCAAGTAGGCGACCAAGTAGGGGCAAAAGACAAGGGCTTTGAATTATTAACTCATAGATGTCGCTCAAGTACATATGAATTTGCTGTGATTTGAGAACTTGCTCTTAATGAGGCTTTATGTATGAAACGCATATTTAGTATTATTATGGAATAGGGCCTTGGCTTACCCACGGACACTATTGCCTTCTGGGGGACCCTTGTCCCGCGAATTTTGACAGTTGACTACACCTTTAAACTACAACAATGTGAGAATGTTTACTTTCACATACTGTTATTCAAAAATCTAAGTCCATTAAACATAAATGACTTACATAAACTAAATAAATCAAAGTTCATTTCCAGGTTACAAAACAACAATTCAGGGGGAAAAATGCTACGCAATTCTGCCAATTTGCTAATCATATTTGTAGTTGATTAGCAAAATATTTATACATCAATGATAAGGATGTCTAGCAAGTTACAACTTGGAAAATAAAATTGCTAATCAATAATTTTCAAACAATTTACCTATGTATTATCTATATCTCTGACACATCTTTGTGACATACACCACACTACATGAGGAACAAACATTATCTTGTACTTCCCAAAGTGAAACATAAAGCTGCTAATAAGTTGATTCGATACACTTTACCAAAACAGATTACAGTAGAACCTGCTATGAGCAGCCACACGTATGAGCAGCCAACCTCCTATGGGAGGCCACTTGGTCATTCCCCAAAATGACATTTTGTATAGAAATGAACATCCTATGTGCAGCCACCTGCGCTAAAAGGTCACTTTACCTGTGTCGCAAGGGAGGCTTCTCATAGCAGGTTTTCACTTCTACTGTAATGTAAGCCCTTCCATAATCATTGATATAAATTTGAACACATTGGGTTTTTATCTTCCTAGAAATAACGATACATGATAAGCAGTTACAGCAGCACATGTTCTCTTTCAAACAGTTATGTTTGTCAATGGAATTACCTTCCAAAGTTCTGCAAAAATAATATTTCAGACTCTCTTTTCGAAACTACTGTTATGATACAAACATCAGCTATTTTCACCCACTTGAAGTTATAGATTGCGGTAGCGAGACACAACTTCGTGTGCGTGAAAATTTAAATAAATTAACTTAGAGGGATAAGGGTTATTGTAAGGCTGAAAATTATTTTATCAATTTCAATAAATACGCAAATAAAAATTAGAAAAGGTGAAAAATATAAAGGAGCAAAAAATGCAAATGTATGTGTATTCTTGAAATTAGACCTTTTATTAACAGGACTCCCACTCACATGGAAAACCTGGAATTTGGCCTAAAAAAAATCCATGCACGGAAAAATCATGGAATTTCAAAAAAAGACATTTTCATGGGAAAATCATGGAATAATGTTTTAGTTATCCACTTTTTTTTCAATATCAGAATATATTTTTCAGAATTTATTTTTTGTCACTTGTATTTATTTCTTAGTCTGATATTTGACTACTGGTGGTTACATACATGTGCCCAAATCTTTTGGCGTAAAAACAATTTAGGCGAACACCAACAATTTAGACAAATTACACATGCAGCCAAAACGGAATTAAGCAACCTGGAAAATAAGCTGGTATCATGGAAAAATCATGGAATTTTATTTCAGTTTTGATTGGGAACCCTGCTATAGCATATTGAGTTATTTGATGAACTGAGCATCCATCACAAACAATTTGATCTTTCCCAGCAACACTTTTTTTAGTTTGAAACATGTTTGTTAATCCTTAACCTTTACAGCACGGGGATCGACTTTAGTCGTCACAATCTGACGCTTGACAGATGGGCCATGGTTAATCCTTACAGCACGGGGATCGACTTTAGTCGTCACAATCTGACGCTTGACAGATGGGCCATGGTTAATCCTTACAGCACGGGGATCGACTTTAGTCGTCACAATCTGACGCTTGACAGATGGGCCATGGTTAATCCTTACAGCACGGGGATCGACTTTAGTCGTCACAATCTGACACTTGACAGATGGGCTATGGTTGATCCTTACCCCTTACAGCACGGGGATCGACTTTAGTCGTCACAATCTGACGCTTGACAGATGGGCCATGGTTGATCCTTACCCCTTACAGCACGGGGATCGACTTTAGTCGTCACAATCTGACGCTTGACAGATGGGCCATGGTTGATCCTTACCCCTTACAGCACGGGGATCGACTTTAGTCTTCACAATCTGATGCTTGACAGATGGGCCATGGTTGATCCTTACCCCTTACAGCACGGGATCGACTTTAGTCTTCACAATCTGATGCTTGACAGATGGGCCATGGTTGATCCTTACCCCTTACAGCACGGGGATCGACTTTAGTCGTCACAATCTGATGCTTGACAGATGGGCCATGGTTGATCCTTACCCCTTACAGCGCGGGGATCGACTTTAGTTGTCACAATCTAATGCTTGACAGATGGGCCATGGTTGATCCCTACCCCTTACAGCGCGGGGATCGACTTTAGTCGTCACAATCTGACGCTTGACAGATGGGCCATGGTTGATCCTTACCCCTTACAGCGCGGGGATCGACTTTAGTCGTCACAATCTGACGCTTGACAGATGGGCCATGGTTGATCCTTACCCCTTACAGCGTGGGGATCGACTTTAGTCGTCACAATCTAATGCTTGACAGATGGGCCATGGTTGATCCCTACCCCTTACAGCGCGGGGATCGACTTTAGTCGTCACAATCTGATGCTTGACAGATGAGCCATGGTTGATCCTTACCCCTTACAGCGCGGGGATCGACTTTAGTCGTCACAATCTGACGCTTGACAGATAGGCCATGGTTGATCCTTACCCCTTACAGCGCGGGGATCGACTTTAGTCGTCACAATCTGACGCTTGACAGATGGGCCATGGTTGATCCTTACCCCTTACAGCACGGGGATCGACTTTAGTCGTCACAATCTGAAGCTTGACAGATGGGCCATGGTTGATCCTTACCCCTTACAGCGCGGGGATCGTTTTTAGTCGTCACAATCTGATGCTTGACAGATGGGCCATGGTTGATCCTTACCCCTTACAGCACGGGGATCGACTTTAGTCGTCAAAATCTGACGCTTGACAGATGGGCCATGGTTGATCCTTACCCCTCACAGCACGGGGATCGACTTTAGTCGTCACAATCTGACGCTTGACAGATGGGCCATTGTGAATCCTTACCCCTTACAGCACGGGGATCGACTTTAGTCGTCATAATCTAACATCTGTAAACATCAGATTCTGACGTCTTAAGTCGATTGTTGGATTCTGACGTCTGAAGTTGATTCCCGTGAAAGGGATCGACTTTACACGTCAGATTCTGCCGTCTAAAGTTGATTCCCGCAATGTAATTATAAAACTATTTATAATGGCTGTAGACCCATACCATATGTATTCATATGAATCAGAAATAGCTAACTGAGACATTTATGATGATTTCAAATGAAAAAAGTCCTTTGGCTCCCAAGGTTTTCAGAATTAAAAAATCAGCGCTTTAAGTGTTAAAATGCGGGGAACGACTTTACACGTCAGAATCTGATGTCTATTGGCGTCAGATTCTTACCTATCAAGTCAATCCCCGCACTGAAAGAAATAAAACATGCATAATGACCGTAGACCCATAACATAGGTATTCAAATGAAGCAGAAAGAGCTAACTAAGACATTTAGGATGATTTTAAATTGACAATGACCCTTTGTTCTCTATGTTTTATAAAAAATAATTCAGCGGTGTAAAAGTTAATACCAAATTGTTTTGTTACAGGGCTTGATGTGATCTACGATGCCAGCCATATACCACAGTTAGTATGCCCACCGTGTTTAAGGAAACTGGACAGAGCTGTGCGATACGTAAGAAAAACAGCTGGAGGAAGGAAGGCAACCTGGAACATTCCTGATTTTAACCACTTGGAGCCGCCTCAGTCAGATTTTCAGCAATCCCAGAAAATATTCCAGGCAATGTGTGATGAAAAGGGCTATTACAATGCCAGTTCGCAAAACCAAGCAGTCGCAATGAGAATCAAACCAGGAGGGAAAGTCCTGATGAAGCTGAAAGTTGAAACTGATTTCTCGTGGTCGGTGGAGTTCCAGGGCATCGTTTTGGGTAAAAATATTGCAGAATTTCATGATGTACCAACTACTGTGAATATTGTGGATATAGGTGCACTTCTTGAAAAATTATTACACCTGGTTGGATGTCCAGGACACACAGATTTTCCTTTTATTGTGGCAGAATGTGCAAGACTTGATCGAGCAGAACTTCTCAGTTATAGCAAAGATATTATGGCAGCAGTCAATAGAGGAAATGCAATTCGAAGCATTGATTGTCAGGTTGTTATGTCAGAAAACGCCCCAGTAAAAGTCTGTTGTGAGTGCAGGTCACTGAGGTCAAATCTTAAATCACGAGAGCATCATTTACAGTTACAGTTTGATAAACCTAAAATATCACAAACTTTAGCAGACTCTAAAACGAGAGTGGATGCACTTTCACGAGAAAAGTTGGAAGAAAGACTTCGGAACAAAAGTAAGCAAATTCACACACTTCAAAAAACAGTAGAGAGACTTAACAGAAAGATTGTTCAACTGACGGCAAGAGAATCCGCGGAGAAATTTAATAACAGTGATGACCTGGTGACATCTAATATTTAACCCTTGAAGCACTGAAATATTTTTATATAAACTGTAGAGACCAAAGAGTTGTTTTTAATTGAAATTATCATAAATGTCTTAGTTAGCTCTTCCCGCTTAATTTGTGTACCTATGTTATGGGCCTACATCCATTATAAATATAGACATCTAAAGTTGATTCCCGTGCTGAAAGGGTTAATCCTTACATCGTGGGAATCAAATTTACACGTCAGAATCTAACGTCTGTAATCTGACGTCTAAAGTTGATCCCCGCAACGTAGGAATTATACTATTTATAATGGCCGTAGTCCCATAACATAGGTACATGTATTCAAATGAAGCGGAAATAGCTAAATGAGACATTTAAAATGATTTAAAATTGAAAAAAAAACTTTGTTCGCTGTGGCTTATACGAAAATATTTATGTGATTTAAGGGTTAAACATTGTACAAATGAAATATTTTTTTTAAAAATGAGTATTTTTTATTCATATGAAGCTGAAATTTCTAACACAATTCCAGCTTCCTAAGATAAGAATATTTACAATTATGAAACATGCACCAGTGCTATGAATGAGCTGCGTATTTGCATAGTAACTCATCTTTAAATTAAAATGTTGCTTACTGGATACTCTTTAAAATATTTGTGTAGTAACTAAAAATTATATCCAATCTTGTGTTAACTTTGTGGTTGTGATTTTTTTCACAATTTCCTCATTCAGTTATTATTATTCCTTGTATTAAGTGTTAAAATACTCAATTTAAATGCAAACTGTTGTGTAACCAAAATCACAAAATTCAATTATTTTTCTAAGAATCCAATTATGTTGCAAAGTCAGCTGTAATACTCAATTGACATTAACCCTTTCAACAAGGGGATCGACTTTAGACGTCCAGATTCTAACATCTAAAGTCGATCCCCGCACTGAGAGAGTAAAATTTTTATAATGGCCGTGGAAATATGATACCGGCCAAGTTTTAAAAATGGTGGTGAAGAAAAAAACCTTTATGCTGTAAATATAATGAATATGTGAGAGTTGTAGTGGTTTGGTTGCTACACCATTAAACCGCTAAGCGCGTACTAGTCTTTTTATTTCGTTTTATGAGGCATTTAAATTGTAGTTATTGGTAACCAAATATGTGTTTAAATATTCGCAAAAGTTTGGTCTCAAATTAACAAAATATGATTAATTTTCACGCACTTGAAGTTTGTGGGTATTGGTAGCGACACACAAGTTTTATCATTTTTGGAAATGTGATCTACACTGCTTATTTTCATGACACCTTTAAAAAGTTTAGCAAAGATTTGTTTAAAAAGTTTTAAAAACATGTGGTATACATGTCTACAGGTTGTAGGCCCTAGGCAATTGCAAGGAGGAATATTGGACAAATAGCAATTGAGCCTGACTAGTTTTATATGTATATATAAAAATACTTCAGCTCATTTGATCATCATTATTTTGAATGATAATAAAAATATGTCTCACATTTGTGTTGTTGAGCAGTTTTTATCAGGTGAGGCCAACACATGTTTTTTTCTGCCCATCGCACGCATTAAGTGGCTGCCACTTTCCCGCAAAAAACTCGATTGCATAAGAAATACATACCGGTAACTTGATCCAGCTGTTAACATTACCTTTCCTGAAATGTGTCCCAAATGTTTTTTTATCCTCGCCCTCATTATGTTCCCAGGGGCCAGTTTCTGTATCGTACTTAAGTAAAAGGTGTTAATTTTGTACTTAAGTATGTTACAGAAACTGGGCCCTGCGGCCGATTTCTATAACATACTTAAGTAAAAAGTTAGCTTTTTACTTAAGTATGTTACGTTAACCAGCCCACTTAATATTTTACTTAAGTATGTTACGTTAACCAGCCCACTTAATATTTTACTTAAGTATGTTACAGAAACCGGCCGCAGGGGCCGGTTTCTGTAACATACTTAAGTACAAAGCGGACACTTTTTACTTAAGTAGGATACAGAAACCGGCACCTGAACTAGGTCCAAAGGAAAGTTGTTTTGAAACAAAAATTTCACCTCCCTCCCTCGAGCAGAGTTTGACTTTATTGATCATTCTAACCCTACTGTTTGATGCCGTTTTTAAACAGATGTATCAACCCTATAAGCGCCAATTGTGACAATAGTCGTTTTTACCAACACTTTTATGAACACTATTATCAATATTTTAAATGTCTCTTTTTGAAGACGTGTCTCCTTATAGCAAGATTTGAAAAATAAAAGAAGGGAGAAAATTATTGCAGTAACAACTTATTAAACTGCAGTAGCCCCTTCAGCTTATTGAAACTTCTTAGGTTTCTTATGGGTGGGGGTGGGAGGGGTGGGGAAGAAAGGGGCCGCAGAAATTAAATTGTGCTTTTTCAAATTAAAAAAAACTGTTTAAACAGCTAAAATGAATGTATTGTGCTTAGATACAGTCAAAACCGATTGACAGATTTATTTTATTCAGGCTGAAATCGAAGCTTGGGGCCATGTAAGAAATTGTATTGCATTATTGCGTTTTATTTTACTATTATCCGCGGCTTAACAAATTAGTCTTTCTTTAAAGCTAATGTCGGAGGGGATGCTTTCATTCCCGTCAAAATGTCAGAGACACATTTCTAGTTTGTGTTATAGCGGCTGTGTCGTTTTGTTTTACAGAACCATAATATTTACAACTTCCTCAAGATGGCAGTCATAGTCTATTTTCATTTTTTTACAAAAAAAATAAAATGTGTAAAATAATGATCAGAAAGGTTCACAACATGCCTGCTCCACTAATCTGTTCTAGCATTTGTTGCAACAATTATGAAATTAAAGGCGAAAGCTGGCAATATGTTTCGTAATTGCGAGAAATCTAATGATGGGAGCCCCCAGAAAAGGTGATAAAAGTGCCATTCAAAACAAATAACGCTTTCAATTCTACAATGATGACTTCATTTCTACTAGTAATAGTGAGCAAAAAGAACAAACAAACATAGGAAAATATGCCTTTAATTGCAGTGTCTCACAAATTTACATAAATCCTAAAAAATTAAAATAACTTGTTGTGATGTAGGCCTACCTGGCACAGGGCCGTGGCTCTACACATGGCCAAATACTATTTGGATGTTGATATTTCTGGTAAACTTCAAATAATATTAGTGTAAGGTATCGTGCTTGCTTAGATACCATGGAGACCCGACAGAAGCATCGATTTACTGGGCGGGGGGATTTCGGGAATAATCGAAAACAGGGCTGAAACAGCTCATGAAAAGCTCATCTAAAACCCTTAGGTGCTACTGTAGGCGAGATTACTAGTATAAGTCAGTTTTCAAAGATGTAAATGAGGCATCATATATCGCCCCCTTGGAGTTGGAGTGTGCTAAATTGTCACTTGTCAAAGTAGCAGTTTAGCACCTTCTAACCCCAAGGGTACGATATGAGGGTTTAATAAAAGGCTAAAATTCACGCGCAGATTTCCATGTCAATCAAACACAAATACTGACGTGTGATGACAAAGGGTAGTAACTTTTTAAGTAAGCAGTTACTGCATTTTAGATTTTAGACGGTGCTTCCAGGGGAAGATCGGGCCTACAGTATTTCATATGTTTGAATATGGCATCCCAGCGAACAGGAAAAGTTGCTTTATTATTATTATTGTCTGTTTTTGATCCATTATATTGCTAGGATCGTACATACGTATTCAGCAAGTTTCAAACCAATTAAAATGTCATTGAAATTGATATAATAGTCAGTGGCGGATCCAGACTCCAGAGGGGGCTTACATTTCGATATGTTCCGGGACAGCATGACCCAGGACCCCTCTAGAACATATAAGAGGCTGGGTGTATATACATTCTATTGAAAAATCATTCACCATGTTTAATGTGCATGTTTTGCGCTCTTTAAATATAGGCCGTTAGGGGCGTAGGTCTACACCTAGAGCATCAAAGGGATAAGCCTACGAGGCTACGTTAAAACAAAACGTAGTAGGTCTAAAAGTCACATTACGAAACGCTACGAGGGAGATGATAATAGATTGTTGATCTGCGCCCTGTGAGGTCAAAATGTTTGCAAATTTACCAATGGACGGTTTGTTACGCGTATCCTCGGAGGCCTCTCATACACAATACAGTGTCAGGTGTTGTGGTTGTAAAGCGTACACGCTGTATAGGCTTGTCGTGTGTACACATTTTGTATTAACAACTGGCGGCGCACTCCTGTCTGGGTAGGCCTAACATTCACATTATTCTGTTGTTAAAGGTGAGCGGCATCAATAATCGTATATATTTTATTGTGGTGCTATATTAATAATGTTGCATGTGAATCGTTAACGATTATAAATTGAGAGTTTTATTCCTGTACACAGACTAAATGTGAAAACGCTAGCCGAAATGTACGTTGACGTTGTTTGCTTAAATAGCTAGCCTTGGAAAGAGGCTGCACGGGCCTTCCGGTTTATATTGATTGCTATTAACTTGTCACGATACTGTTACTGTTAGCTGGTTATCAGACACATTCTCCCGCCCCACGGCTAATACTCATTCGTACACTGATACAGTGGTAGGCCAATGGTTATAAAAATCAGTGGTTATCATGGTTTAGCCCCAGTTTCAGCCACAGATTGAACGTGTACAATATCGTGGGACATTTCTTTGGATGGTCATTTCTAAGAGGTTTTGTCAAGTTAAAAAAAATCCAAAAATCCGAAAAAAAACTCGGAAGTTGGTGGGTGGGTCAAGCCCCAACTCGGAATCTTTTTTTTTTTTTTTTGGAAATGTTGTGTTTTTGTGTGTCTTAACTTTTGTTGTTTGTTTTTGTTATACATGTTTCAAAAAAAAAAAAAAAATCGGATAGGGGGGTGGGTGGCTACGGTCTGGCCAATCCGAGTTTTCTCAGATTTTTTTTAACTTGACAAAACCCCTAAGACTTTCCCTCGAATAATCAGATCAAAAATAGTTTTTTTTCACAATCAGTAACATTTCAGTTACATGCCCGCTAGCTCAGCTCACAGGTTGCACAGTCACTAAAAAGTATGAACATTTTTCGAACCTTGGGGTCGAAGTCGCTTTCAGTCACCGCCATGTTGAATTTTCCAGGTAAAGCAAATACCGGTAGGGCCTACATCAATTCACAGCCTCGGAGAGAACGACACGGCTAATCATGGTTATAGTCAGATTCACATTAACCAGTAACCAGGTAACCATGGTGACCGTGGTGAATGGTTTTCGCTGATTTCTCAGTCAATTCTCAAACAATCCTCATGAAATTTTACAAGCACTATTTTCTAGTCATGGGGCGTCTCCTGAACATTTCATTCATGATTGACAATTATGTTATAGGTCTTACATTAAACAACTTAAAAAGTTAATCTATTCAATATGTAGTAAAAAAAAAAATGTCGCACTCTATATTTCCATTAGCTTCGTCTCGGAATTTAATTATATGTCAAATGGGCTAACTTCTGAAATACCTTCTAAAACTTTGCGAATTTTTCAGAGTGATCGCCCCATGGCTATAGGCCTACAACTGTCTGTGCAAAATGTCAAATTGCTTCAGAATTGACTGAGGAATCCGCGAAATTCATTCACCCTCGTTGGTGAATTCAATTCAATCTCAATGTGAATCTGATTATAATCATATTGATCATATTATGTTGACTCAATGCTGGTCCTCCGACTACGACGCTGGCCCAACATCGTTCTAACATAGGGCCAACGTATTGTGCCTGCTGAGCTGTGACCTGGTGACTGTAACCTCACACCTCACCTTTTCTCAGTTGGGCTCTCCACTCCTATTCTTTATGTCGCGGTACACATACATGTGTAACTGTTTGCCCAAAATAGAACCTGACTTTTCGCGCCACATTCGCGCAATTTTGCATTAAAAATATAACAATGTCATGAATGTTATTATGATGGTCACATGTTCTCAATCGAATTTGACATCAATATAAAAAAATAAAGATGGATATTTTATTCTCAATAGGAAGTTTAACATGTTGACCCGCAGGGAAACATTTGTTTGAAAATTATTGAATACGGAATACCGCGTTGGCTGATCGGTGTCGGCTCGATCACTGAAGCTAAGCAACGTCGCGCCCGGTTCATAATTGGATGGGTGACCGCCTGGGACTGCCAGGTGCCGTATACACTAGGACATGCGTGCAGCAATGTCGTGTCGTGGGGCTCAGAGAACCACGTAAATCAGATGGCTCGTCCGACTCACTTTGAGTTGGACGTAAAGTAAGCTCAATGGACGTAGGCGCAGTTTCTATCCGGCGAGACCCGAAAAAATCCACCTTGTGGAGTACTTGGCACATATGGCTATTGATATCATGAATGATAATAGGCCTTGCTAAGTTACTCCCGTGGCGTGATAGCACAATAGTGCGTACTGCCACGTAATATACAGATACAGATAGCATTTTTCTCATTCAAGTTGTAACTTGCTAGACATCCTTATCATTGATGTATAAACATATTGCAAATCAATTACAAATTTGATCAACAAATGGACAGAATTGCATAGCTTTTTGCTATGCGATGCTAAACAAATTTTTCTCTGAACCCCTAGACCTTTTGAGCTATTCAACTTATATTTTTTCTATCATTTGAATAGTGCCTCGCTACCGCGATCCACAGCTTCAAGTGACTGAAAAATTATTTGATTAAAACAAACATTGATCCAAAATTAAATGCGTCAGTGTTTCAAGATTTGACGTTTATACACAGTGTGCATGACTGGCACTCGCCCACTCGCCATTGCGAGTAAGAAAAAAACTGGGCGCGTCCATATATGTCCAAATATCCTGTTTTTAACATATAGTTTTTTGTCAAATGGGCGAGTGATATAATCTGTTAGTTATTCACACTGATGATACACAGGATCATTGATACAGGTGCTAATAAAGACACAGCTGGGTTATTATAGTCGACATTGATCCAGGGAAAGGGGGGGGGGGGTAATAAGGCATGTATGTCAATATAGTAATACCATAAAAGTCCTACACTTTTATGGTAATACAGTTGTCGTCATCAAACCATTGCTGTTTTAAGGTTGGACGAGCGTCGCAGGCAGTGTACATTTCGTCGCCTCGGAGCTAAAGGATCCTATCTGACACTCGTTAGAGTGGCAGATAGGATCCTTTAGCTCGTTAGAGTGGCAGATAGGATCCTTTAGCTCCGAGGCGACGATTTGACCCTTTCAGTGCGGGGATCGACTTCAGACCTCAGTATCTGATGTCTAAAGTAGATCCACGCACTGAAAGGGTTAAATATTCATAATGGCCGTAGACTCATAACATCGGTATTCAATTGAAGCAGGAAGAGCTAAGAAAGACATTTATGATGATTTCAACTTGAAAAAACCCCTTGGTCTCCATGGTTTATGTACAAACATATTTCAGCTCTGTAAGGGTTTAATAGAGCGTGTTAATTTATTTAACCCTTTAAACCCTCACGATGCATTAAAGCATCATTTTACATCCCTCAAAACAGACTTAATTTTCTATAACTAGGGTTTTAGAACGAAAATTTACATGAAGCTGGTTTGCCAATACGTGGTAATTTTCTTTCGTTTTTAAACCACATCAAATCATCTTCATCAGTGTTCATTCACTACAAGTCGAGAATTGCGACAGTAATTCGCGGCTTGTAGTGAATGAAGATGACTATAGTAAATTCAGGCCTGAAAGGGTTAAATTCCCACCCACTTGAGGTTGTGTCTCGCCACCGCCACCCATCAAGTGGCTGAAAAATACTCATATTTGTTTAATTTGAGAACAAATATTTACAAATCTTGATGTTTAGACACACATTTCATTCCGTAACAGTTATTTGGTCCACTAATTCAACAGATCAAAAACGACAATAGTCGTGATCAGCAGGATATGGGTTAATTTACTGAGTAGTAAATTAGTCAATGGACCTACTGCTTGGCATATATCACCTGCCGGCATGCTTTCATGAGATATATATTATCATAGGTTTTACTAGTAGTTCTATTAACCCTTAGAGCACTAATGTCGACTGCAGTACATTCTGTGTTTTTATTAGCACCTGTATGACCACTGATAACGAGTTGTTCAATCTTGAAATACTGATATATATTGGGAATTAAATTTCACAAATAACATATTTCCAGTCCTTTCAAGTTGTGTGTCGCGGTAGCGGATGAGGTACCGCGCCACACAACTTCAAGTGACTGAAAATCAAAATTGAATAGCTCAGTGATCTAAGGGTTAAATCAAGACTGCTTGGTATGACGATCACTGTTGCCGCGTTGCGTTTTTTCTTAGATGTTTAAAATTTCGTCTCTTTCAACACCCACAGGCTCAGACTCCGATCAATAAAATACTTTTATCGCACAACATTCAGGTCATCTCAGCTCATGAAACTTATTGGGGCTGGTCAGCTGATTTGTGGTTTTTGTAGGAATACAACCTTTCTAGCACAGGCTTCCAGCATATAGCCAGGCTGTTAAACTGGGCATTATTATTTTGTTATTTTAAATATGCTGACCAGCAGCAACACAGGAAGTGTTCCTCCTATATTTAAAACACCTCTCCACTGGATGATGAAAATCCTGACATGTGGGTTCCCAAACAACACCTTCACATCCGTTAATTTTCAGATCCAGTTTAAATTTCAGTTGTTAAAAAATGATGACTTGATCAAAATGGCTCGTTTGACAACTGTGCAGTGTAAGGGTGTTATTTACATGTATTGGCTATGACTCAAATAGCCAGAAAACAGGTTAACAATATACCTACTAAAACTTAAAAGCAAATTTGACGCCCCTCGAATGGCCTCTGATAAGGTGAGGCAGGCGGAGCCGAGGATACATAATAATAAAAAATGCACTGGAAATCCCTGTGCCGTGTGAAAGCATGGTATCTGCACAGTAACGTTACGCATTGGGGCCAAGCGGCCACAAATGTCTAACACCCCAGTCAATAAACTGATGAATCGATGTTTGCATCATGTGCATCAATTCATTGTGGCAGTACAACATGCAATTATGGGTTCTACACGCGTTGCTTTGCGTCACCCACAACAACAAAAACTGGCAGATACCATGGATACTAATTCTCAATAATCAACAACAATAAGTGGTATATTTCTGTTTCTTCAAGCCTATTAAAAATATTTAATATGCTTGAAGAAACCAAAATATACCACTATCCAACCAGTACATGTATGCATAAAGCATGTAATGTAGTGTTTCGTTACTTTTTTGTTAAGTATATAACATGTATAATATAGCCTATTGTTTCAGGGGTTTTTTCTAACGGAAAGAGTTATCTTGTACTCATTGTCTATTTTTAATGGCCAACATGTCTTTTACAGATCAAGATGATGGAGGGATATGATGCTGGAGTTACTACAGCAGCCTTGACATCACAATATCAAGATACAGACTACAAATATGAAAAGAATCACGAAAATGGTGCATTGTCTTTAGAGCGTCAATTTGTCCCTCCAACACCAGATTTGGCGGCTTCTACCTCTATGGTTCCACAATTTGTCCCTCCAGCACCAGATTTGTCAGCTTCTACCTCGATGGTTCCACAATTTGTCCCTCCAACTCCAGATTTGGCAGCTTCCACCTCTATGGATCCACAATTTATCCCTCCAACACCAGATTTGGCGGCTTCTACCTCTACTAAATTACATGGAATTGGCAAACAAATTCACAAATACCCTCATGTTTGCGAGACTTGCAAAAAGAGTTTTCCCAAGAAGAGTAAGCTGAAGGTTCACCAGCGCTTCCACACTGGTTACAGACCCTATGAGTGTCCGACATGTCAGAAAACTTTTGTTGATAGACGTACACTGACGCGTCATGAACGCACTCATACTGCTCTCAAAAATTTTACTTGTGGAACTTGTTCCAAATCGTTCAAAGATGAACGTGCTTTGAAGCGTCACGAGCGCCTACACAGTGAGGAACGGCCTTTTTCATGTGAAATATGCCAGAAGAGGTTTGTAGATAAACATACTTTAAAACGCCATGAGGTCACCCACAAAGAGGCCAGACCTTTTTCCTGTGAGGAATGTGATCTCACCATGAAAGATGAACGCTCTCTGAAAAGACACGCTCTCACTCATTCCGACGATAAACCTTACGCTTGTGAAGTATGCGACAAGCGCTTCAAATCACTAAGTGGAGCTAATTTACACGAGCGAACCCACACAGGCGAAAAACCCTTCAGCTGCCCTATCTGTTACAAAACGTTTGCACACCTCAGTAACCTGCAACGGCACGATGTCGTTCACAAAGAAACTGATCCGTTCATCTGTGAAACATGTAATAAATCTTTCTCTGTTAAGATCCAGCTGACGATACACACGCGTGTACACACTGGAGAAAGGCCCTACAAATGTACCATATGTCCGAAAACCTTCATAACGAGAGGAAACCTGACCCAACATGAACGTATTCATACTGGTGTGAAACCTTTTGTCTGTTCAACGTGCTCCAAATCATTCGTGGGAAGAAATGCTCTGAACAGACACGAGCGCACGCACGACAACAGTACAGCTTACGTCTGCCCGACTTGTGAGAAATGGTTCAAAGATGAGTGTTATTTAAAGCGTCACTTGCTGCTTCACACATCAGATAAGTTTTTCAGATGTGACAAATGCCAGAAAGGTTTCAAAACTAAAGACTCCCTGAAACGCCACGTGCTAGTTCATGATGAGGTCAGGCCTTTTATCTGTGACACCTGCAAGAAAACTTTTCGTAAGGCGGGCAACCTGAGACAACATCAACGAATTCACACCGGGGATAAACCGTTCCAGTGCGACATATGCAAGAAGCTGTTCCGATCGAAGGACTCCCTGAACGGGCACATGTTGATACACGAGGGATTGAAGCCTTTTGAATGTGACATATGTCATGTGTCATATCGAAGGATAAGTAAACTCAATCACCATATGCGTTCTCACAGAGCTGGTGTCGACAATGACCCGGTGGTTGATGTTTCAAATGTACTCAATCACCATATGCATTCTCACACAGGTGGAGGCGACAATGAACCAGTGGTTGATGTTTCAAACGTACTCAATTATCATATGCGTCCTCACACAGCTGGTGTCGACAATGAACCGGTGGCTGATGTTTCGAGCGTACTTGATCACCATATGCTTCCTCACACAGCTGATGTAAAAAATGAACCGGTGGCTGATGTTTTAAATGTACTCGATCGCCATATGGGTCCTCACACAGCTGGTGTTGACAATGAACCGGTGGCTGATGTTTTGAGCGTACTTGATCACCATATGTTTCCTCACACAGCTGATGTAAAAAATGAACCGGTGGCTGATGTTTCAAATGTACTCGATTACCATATGCGTCCTCACACAGCTGGTGTCGACAATGAACCGGTGGATGATGTTTCGAGCGTACTTGATCACCATATGCTTCCTCACACAGCTGATGTAAAAAATGAACCGGTGGCTGATGTTTCAAACGTACTCGATCACCATATGCACCCCCACACAGCTGGTGGTGACAATGAACCGGTGGCTGATGTTTCAAACGTAGCATAAGTGCAATAGAAAAACACAAACGAAAACGAGATGTTAACATGGTTAAGCTAATGTTGATGTTACCAATAGCAGCTTAACATCTCCTCTTTTATACAAACAGAGTAGATCGCAATGAAAAAAACTGGAAATCACCAGACATTGTCTTCATGTCTTGTGCTGGGAAGGCTTAAATATGAAATTTGCACTGCGTTTTCCAACGCTAAGTGGATACCTTTTGCACAGCTCTAAAAAGTAATGGATTTTATAGATATATTAGTCTGTTATAGTTTGTTCTATTAATCAAGTAATAGACATTATAAATATATGTTTACATCGCGCACATTTTAGAACAAATCTGACATTTTTCATAGTTTATATCTGTTATAAATAAGTAGCGATTTAGAAAATTTTTGTGTTGATCACACATGTGTATTAAGTAGTTCCTATACATGTTGTTACCATGGTTACGCCCCTGAATGTCTGTACATGCAGATATTATGCCACATTAACAGTGGTTAGGTGTAAATGCACATAGTACAGAATCATGTGTAAACATTGAATAATAAATTAATGCTAACTACATTTATTGTTTGCTATTTTTTATTGATTGTTAATGTATTACCAATTTACCTGTTTACAGTGATTTAGTAGTAGTCTCATTTGGATGACAAAGCAATACAATGAATAAATTAGAGATTCAATACAGATCGTGGATAACACACAAATATAATCATGATAATATCAAGATCAACCCTTTAAGCGCGGGGGCTGTCTTTATACGTCAGAATCTGAGTCAAAAGACGTCAGAATCTGACGTATAGAGACATTCGCCGCACTAAAATAATAAAAAATATTTATAATAACCGTAAACCTATAACATAGGTTACTTCCCATGGCTTTTAATTTATCATATGTGTATTTTTCGGGGCTTCATCTGAAGAAAGTCAATCGTCACTCAGTTTGTTAATTTACGGGTAGATCATTCCAAGTAATGCATTTGACTCGTGTCTCCTGGTAGAAATAAAGTGAATTTGAGCGGCCTTTTGAATTTAGTAAGGAGACAAATCATGCATTATTTTGAAACCTGAATTAGTTGTATTGCTACACTCTGTGACAAACAATGAGCCATGAACGTTGGAAATCTGCTGTAATTCTATGTTTTTTTATTTAGGATAAACCTAGCTAAATTTCGATTATATTGATAGGTATGTTTGTAAGTCCATTGTACCAGAAAAAGAGGCATAATCAAATGAAAGATGCTGTCGGTCTAATTCTACATCCAGTTTGCTGCACCCCCCCCCCCCCCCCCCCAGGAACATATCAAGGTTTCTCACTTTTTATCACTATTTGGCACATATATGTCACTAGTTCTAAATCATTACCCCTCTAGAAATGTGTGCAAAATACAAAAAAAATCGAATTTTGAAAAAAAATAATGATTACTCAGTTTTTTTTAGAAAAATGTTTTTAAGTTTAATTTATGCCTCGGTAAACACCAATTGTTACACTGCAATATTTTTTTATATATATAATTATGTTGTTAAATAGCCACGTCAACGTACCATGTAAAATTAGCAAGATTTGTTATGGTTTTTGTCAGCTACAAGTGTACACATGGCAATTTTCTCATTTCCACCAGAGCACTAAGACTGACACCGTGAAATGGTCCTCAAAGGGTCTTCCGGACACTTTGAAAGGGTTAATGATTTGGAAATAAAAGCTGGTGGTCCAAAGCAACAGAAAATACCATAAAACACGTGTTTTTCTATAGGAGTGCAACGAAATCTAAATGTTCAGAATCAGCCCAGGACTACTATAAGGGTAAATAACCGTAGCATGTTTTATTATGTTTTACAAGCCCGCCGACATTGATTTAACCAAAATAAAATACTCGAGTTTGACGGCCCTGCCTGGTGCCAAAAATGGCTTACATGTCACTCTAAATACAAAAATATATGTGTGGGTGTTGGGGACAGTTCGGCCCAAAGCTGACCGAACCAGCCCCGACCAAACCCCCCTTCCTGATGGTATAAGCGGTCCAGTAAGATTTTCTTTCTTTCCATGCAGCCTCCACAAATTTTGACAGAGGTTTCCAAGAATGTGTAACTGAAAATGAAAATTTCAGCATTATTCAGTTCTAAAAAAAATCGATTGTTTTCAGTCACAGTTTGAAAAAGCGTTGTTTTAAAATTATCATATATAGAGCACATATAAATACAAAGTGAATTTCGTCTTTCGTTTCAGAAATGTCACACATTACATAAACGTTCTTCAACTTGTAAACTTCTAAATGTTTTTGCTACAGGATGTGGTATTCTTTTATATCGTCCACTTTCTAAAACTATTGGTAAAATTCCTGTGATCAATTATAATTCATAAACTTCTTCTTGGTTTTGAAATATATTGTTTAACGTGGCTCCAAACAATTAGTGTGGTTTTATAGTGTGATATATCTACGTAATTTGGGTTTATTGTGCATATCAGTCAACTAGGTTGTTTCCATTAGTTTAAAAAATGTTGACTTTTTCACTTTCAAATCAACTTTCGTCATAAAGGGGTAATCGTACTAGCAATTGTTTAAAGTTACTGTACTTTTTTGTATATGTCATTGATAGTTCAATATCTCGTTGAAGAACATGTCTGGTTATACTAGTATTAGGTAGTTTCATCATTCTATTCAAGAATCTAAAAGTATCTAAATAATGTCTATATTTGACAGCAATACTGCCCATTTCCCCATATAAAGCAGGCAAAGGTGCTACACCTAAATAAAATTTCATAGCATTTTCATGCACTTTATTACACATTTCTGTATTTTTAAAGCCCCAAATTTCTGATTCATATTCTTGCACCTGTTCCACAAGGGAATCAGATAATTGACAATAGACACAGACAGATATTTTATTGACAGAGATAAAGTCAATCCAGACTTATTTGTCATAGAAATAAGAGAGAGATATGTACATGTATATACAACATTGTTAATTTGTTAAAATCATATGACAATATTAATACATAGTATGACATACATAACTAAAATCATGTTAACTGGCATTGCCATAAGAAACACTGGGTATATACTTAAAATAAAATTGAAAGGCATTGCCAGGGTAACATAGGGTCTATCATTTTGTTTCCCGCACCAAAACCAGAGATAAAATAGCTACTATGTATGACATGCTAATTATATATTTAGTAGCAAAAAAGACACTCTGGAAAGCGTAGAAACCTAAAATATATACAAGTGCATAATTATGCTACAGTAATTGGAGAATGTATTAAGACAATGTGACCATGCAAGCACAGTCGCTATGAGCTCGACGATTCCCTGATATAGACTAGTGATGCAAATTTAACAACGTAATAACAGTAATACTACCGAAACACAATATATACATACTAATAAAAGTCGGACATGGTGGTTCGTCGACTGCCAACAAAGTATAGCATCAGAACCATCCATATTATCGAGTGTTGGAGATGTAGTGATGTAATAACAATAAAAATTGCGGATAATAATTATGCGTGCCATTCACGCAGGACATGGCACTCACACAATAGCAATAAAGTTTGTTTAATTAACTAGTGATTTATTATCTATACGGCCCTCGCACAAAAACATTACAGCTTATTTTAAATCACTATATCGTTTGGTTCATACCATTACACTCACGACCTAGTCAGTACCACATATTTGGAGTTACAATCGAAGAAAAACTTTCTTGACCTCATGAAGAAAATCAGTTGACTTAGCAACTCTGAAATCCACCATAAGGCCCCACCTCGTCTGATAACAAAGGCGACGGAAACGTCCCTAACCGGCCCTAAAAAGCCAAATAATAAGATCCGAGAGCAACAGCCGTCCTGATATGTGGTATTACCCAAGATAGATCATGAAGGCATGATAATATTGATAATATAGCGACAGGTGACTTGTGATTGTTCTACATAAAAATGTAACGTTAAAACGATAATACTGACACATAATCATGATCATGATGATAATAATTAATCATGCTAGTCACGCACGGCACGACACACATACAAAATATTTCAGCTTGAATATGAATTTACATTTATCATACTCAATATTTTTAACCCTTAATTTGTTTAAAACAACCATAGATAAATTTTGCTAGCGACTTTACCACTGTTATGTCTCTAGATGTCATTCGTAGAAAAATATCATTTGTTGGTTGCATATTGATAATTCCGGCTATAGAATTAACCAAGATTTCGCGTTCATTGTTCATGGCATTACAGTGGAGAAGAAGGTGTGTTTCGTTGTCAATTTCGTTTGATTCACACCTTGTGCATATTTGTTGGTTTATTGGAGTTATTGGATTATTGTATCGTCCTCTTATTATTTTTAAATCATGTGAGCTCATTCTATATCTCGCCATTGCTGTTATGAGGTGGTTCCCTTTAAGATGTATGGTTCCATACACAAATATTTTTCACTAATGAATATGTGCGCAGCTTACTTGAACTCTCGATATCTTATCTCCACCGCTGTGTAAATAGGTCTAGAATTCTACACCAATATTTTACAGCTTTAATATGTTGCCTGATAATCAATGGAAACCGTCCTGTGTCACCATAAATTGCAGGAGTGGGTGTTTGCTTTCTAACACCCAGCGTTGATTTAATAAATTTTAGATGTATTTTTTCCAAATCATTAACACTATCACCGTATACCATATATCACTTGCATACTCTAATATGGGCAGTATTTGACAATCAAAAACCTTGAATGCAATAACAGGTGACAATTTACCGACTACGGGACGAGATTGCTTGTGTAGAGAAAAAACTGCTTTACCAGCTTGGGAAGCGAGATGAAGGAACATTTCTTTCAATACATTCTTAGGATATTTAGTGCTATATACAACCCCAAGGTATTTATATTGGTCATTTTTTTCTATTATGTCATCACCATAGTAGAATCTGTCACATTCTGACGTATGGCGTTTGTTAAATATGAGAACTTTTGTTTTAGGAATGCTGACTATTATATGCCACAGAGAAGCATACTTATACAGGGCAGTTAATTGCTTTTGCAATCCATTTGCAGAATCTGAAAAAAGGACAAGGTCGTCTGCAAATAACAAGTATACAATTATTAAAGTGTCTACGGGGATACCCTCACCTTGATCAAATGATTTGGATATATCCTGCAGAAATCCTGTAAGTAATTTGGGGCTGAGCATACCACCTTGCAGGACACCAAATTCGCTTTTTAATATCTCGCTGATGCAGGAATCCCATTTTACACAGCACTCAGCTTTAGAGAACATACTCTTTATTACATTTAAAAAATTGCCGTCTATTCCTCTGCTCAGTAATTTATAGTACAGTGCTGATCTGTCAATATAGTCAAATGCTTTTGTAAAATCAACAAAACATGTATACAGGGGCTTTGAAAGACACCTTTGCTTATCTATAATGGCACATAGTATAAATATATTATCTGTCGTCCGGGAGTTACTTCTAAAGCCGGCTTGAAAGGGACCAGTATCATAGCATCATTTTTAAAAGACAGTCTGTTATTAAGTACAAATTCAAATAATTTCCCAATGCATGGCATTACGGTAACTTTCCTGTAGTTATCGGGCACGTTATGGGCAGATTTTTTGTGAACAGGATGAATTATACCAGTGGCCCAACTTGATGGATATTCTCCATTGGCAATTATGGTATTAAACAGTAAAACTAGTGCTGGTAAGAGTTCATTACTACCAATATATGTTATATCCTACATCTTTTAATGAGTGACATGTTGAAATTACCTTACCATATGCTCTTTATGCAGCGCATGTTCTATTTTTTATACAATGTACAAATGTAAAATGTTCGTCAAGGGGGGTAACCTAAGTATAGTCCTGAGGCTGATTCTGGGAATTAGTCTAAATCAGGAGCTCGCTGTACCCCCTGAAAGAACATAGGTTTCTCACTTTTTTTAGTTTGTCGACTCTGTCGACAAAATTTTAGGTTGACTTTCCAGGCAAACGTCTGTCGATAACTTCCGTTTAACATTTGGTCTGTCTGTGCAATGTCAAAAGGCATGGTATACTGGTCTCTTCCTGCCATAGCGCTGCCAAAAGGCCGTATTTGCTCACTTGTAAATCAAGTATATACTTCCTTTCCGCTGATGTCACTGCCTCCTTTTGGCTTGCACTGACCCAATGTTGGTTGAAAGTTGTGCCATCAACTATGACACTGTTCCAACATTGAGCCAACATTGTGTCAGGGTATCGAGTTGACGTGTTCCCTGCAAAAATGAGACCTTTAGCCAATGCTGTTTTACAGCTGAACCATGGTCGTAGACGATGGGCCAGCATTAAGCTAGCATTGGGTGAACGTTTAACGTGTTAAGTCCTATATATATATACTGGTATGTCAATGCTGAGCTAATGCTGGCCCAGTGTTGTAAACGGTGGGCCACCATTAGGCTAACATTGTGTCAACGACTCTGATCAGCTGTGACGCAACCCAGCAAACACAGGCATGGACCCAATGCTGTTCTGATGATGGCCCGCCATATTCGACGTCGTCACAACATTAAAACAACATTTGGCCAATGCGGCCTGGTGATAGCTGGGTAGGTGTTCATGAATGCCAACAGTCTGTCGCAGCAGGAGGGCTCGCCCCCTTCTCCCACCCCTCTCTGCCTCACTTGACACAACTGTGTCATGTTACCCAATATAACAATTAGGTCTTGGCTAAGATATTTATCTCCAAAAATATCAAATTTTGTATTATTAAAAATAGATTTTTGGCCTCGGCAGTAAAAGGCATTGCACATTGATATAATTTATACACTTCTGATGTGAAATATGACCGAATAACGTACTTCATTGCAATGCTCGTTCATGTGGTAAGTTAACCCTTTTATTACGACCATCTGACATGAAAAAGGGACAAAGTATGGTGAAATATACATTTTAATTTATTAAGTTTTTTTTGTCTGAGTTTGTGTCCTACTTAGGGGAAATATGGGTGCTGTGTGTGGGAAAGGGTTGACATTTCTGTGCACCAGTCCTTATGAACATGTCCAATATAACGTTTGTGGTCCCTAGGTTAGGTACTTTCAGATAAAATATACGTTCATGATGAGCCTAAATATAGTGATTAGACCTTAAAGGGTTTTGATTGGAATAATATTGGCCAAGCGTCGCAGACAGTGGCCAAGCATTACATCAGCATTGGGCCAATGTATCGTGTTATCTGGTGTTTCTGGCGCAGAATGTAAAGAATACCAAGTGCCTGACTTATAAAGAGTAGCCTAGGCCTAATTGCGGGATTACAGCAAAAAAGAAAACTGGCCTGACATCATTCTATCTGCGCCACACTTAGAGCAATATCTTTGTTTTTGACGCAACAAGTTAATTTTAGTGGGCCATAGGATTTTTCAAGATAAGTTCTAGGCCCTGCCTGCTGAATTAAAGGGACTGGCACAGGCTAAAATTATCAAAAATTCGGTGATTTTATTTTGGCTTATTAGTATGACCATATTATGTAAACATGTCCATAAACTAGAACTGCAAAAGTTTTTGAATTTTTTAAAGCAAACGCTGAATATTAATAAGCCAAAATAAAATCAGCGATTTTTTGATGATTTCAGCCTGAGCCAGTCTCTTTAATATTCTGTGGAATTAACTACCAAGTCATTACCAGTTAATCTTTTTAGATTTCAGTTTCCAATGTAAGACCCTTATCTTTTCAAGCAGGAAGAATATTATTTATATATGGCGGTGTGCCGCCAATAAATGCCCGTTACGGCCGACACTGTCAAATTGTGAGCTGTGTATCGCTGTATTAGTTTCAGTATTAGTATTCAGCGTTATTAGAACAAGTCAAGGTTCGGCATCCCATGATCCAAAACATAGGCCTATATGCTTACCAATAAAATTTGAATGAAGTATGGCAGAAAATGAGCTACTGAAACCAAAATGTAGTTGAAATGTTGCTGATTCCAACAAAATATTGGACCTGATAAATCGGCATAATGTCAGATTTAGTATAGCCTACCATTGCCAATATCTCGCAATATTGTTGGGGTAGGCCTATTCCTGTCATGGTATCAGGTATCAGGTATCCTCGCCACAGATTTGGTAACCTCGCCACAGAAGGCTGAGTAACCTCGTCACAGCTTCAGTAACCTCGCCACATGGGGCTAAGTAACCTCACCACAACTTCGCTACACCTGTTGTATCCGCATTTATCAATGTATTTTCAAAGGTTAATATCTACCTTGAACCTGGTGTAGATGTCTATATAGACTTAGACTATATGTGTCAATAAAATGAAAAGCAAAAAAATATAAAAAAATGTACCAATATATAACGAATAATAGTAGGCCTACAAATTTATTTTGTACAGCGAATATTGTAGAAAATTTGTTCATGGTGACTAATATATTAAATAATTTAAATTTTCAAACACTTAGAGTTGTGTCTCACTGCATTGACCCACAACTTTGAGTGAGAGAAAACAACTCGTATTTGTTTAATTTGTATTTTGAGACCAAGCAATTTACAAATCTTGATGTTTAAATGGCTGATAAAACGGATTAAAGCGACTACACTCGCGCTTAGCGGTTTAAGGTGATTTAGGTGTAGGCCTAGCGGCAACAACAGAGTAAGTTGATGACACTTCCCCAAGAAGAGATCCGACAGGACCCGAGGAAGACAATGAGTAGCACTCAAGCTATGTGATCGACTCCAATAACACTCATAAGGGCCTTAACACAACGTGAGGAATGAATCAACAAGTGACATTAACTCACGTGTGTGCGTGGTGACGTGAAGTCGATTGGGCCTACTTGCAAACGCTGAATGTTAATTAAACCATTTCTTCTTCTTTCCGTTTTAATAATAGCATAACCGCCAATATGGTTCATGTCCACATGGTTCATTGAAGGATTTTACTACTTGTGTGTCATTAAATTGAATCTTTGATATTTCTAACAGCATGAATGTTTAATAATATGGAATATGAGGTGATATGAATGAACCTTTTAGTGTTTTATTTGTTGTTGGGAAAATGCCCCCCTTTTTGAATAATAATGGGCCACATGCCCCATCGTCTAAGGCCAATGCAACCCTCCCCCCGTCTACGAAAAAATATCATGGGCCCCTTGGCCCCCTTTTTATAATTTACAAGTCGGGCACTGAATATGTAATGGTACCAACCTCATACATATCTATAGTCTTAACTATCTATGTCGATGTATATTAACTGCCTGCGTCCCAATGTTTAGGCTATGTTCAAATGAGCTATATTCAAGTTAAACTGAACGTAGATTGCAAAATAAGTCTATGCTAAAAACACAAATAGTAGGCCTAATTTATGTTCTTGTATTATAGGCCCTATCGATGGAAGCAGATATTCAACATCACATTGTAATATAAATATCATGCTAATAGGGGTCTAATTAGAACTTACTAAAATGTGTTGTACCAAAGCCCTAACTTTTTTTTAATTGAATTAACAAAAAATAATATTAATAATAAATGATGTTCCTTTAATGCTGGGTAAACGATGTAGAGGGCGGCACAACAATAAACTAATATCCAACTATCCCTGGTTTAATGCTGGTCCACCGTCTGCACTGCTGGCCCAACATTAAACTAACACCAAGTCGATGTAGTTTCTGTAGAAAGCATAACGTATAACCAGTGTGATATATTATCAGATTATGCTTTGTACGCATCGCGTTGACTACTGATGAAGCAATACCGCTGGAGTACAATCACACGTGTCTTGCCATACAGTTAACTAACTCTATGGTCTGGCTAAACTTCTAAGATTCGAAACCATCGAGTGTTTATCCACTGTTCGACGCATCGTGTTTGCTGGGATGCACCTAAAAGTATGCATACTTTAGACATTGTTAGAAATGGATATGTGTATTAAAAACATGTCTCGAAGTAATTATATGTAGGCCTACTATTATTATTTTACTTTCTAAAGTAAAGTACAAGATGTATGCCAGCATGTATATTATTATGCATAAAGTAGAGGGTTATAAATTTTATAAGTTCAAACCCAATGATAAACTTCTTGTTTTGTCTTGTTATATGAGCGGATACACTCATTAATAGAATGCACTCCATAGGGGCCTACCATGTGAGTCAGGTGCTGGAGTAATGTCGATTCAGTGTCTATAAAGCAGCTGGGCCAAAACTTATATATTTTTCATTTTTGTAATAAATGAAAATCAAAGTGGAACAGGGAACACTATAATTATGGCAGAACCAGAGTAAAAACATAGCTGTCAATTATCACCTACATGCAAGGGATAGCAATGACATGACCAATATATATCATGCACATTTAATATGTTGTGCAGAATAAAATATGAAAAATGTTAGGCAGCGCCCCAGACGGTGAACCATTATTAAATTCACATTGGTTCAGTGTCTCATGAACTTGTTTATTTGCATTATTTGGTAGTATCAGACATTCTTTTGGACAGTCATATATATATCTAAGAGATCAGTCACCGTCATGTTGAAAATTTTCCTGGGTAAAACTAATACAGCAGTCCGTGACCCACACATTAGTGGTGTGGGCTCCTCTATGGCCATAATAATCATAACTATCATGTGGAAAATAACTACATCAAACAATTATATTTAAGCCAATATAGTAGAGCTTACTAGGCCTACATCATCAATGTATATTATTGTATTGATCATAAAAATCAATGGTTTGAACTGTTTTGCTAATCAGCTTATAGATAGGCCTACCAGCAAAAACACATCAAATTGATATCAGGCTAGTAATCAGGTAATGTGTTTGTATATATGTAACAACAATACCAAAGGGCGGGGGCCCTGCTAGAAAAGTCAGAGATCGCGGATTCGTCTCCTGCTCTGGCATTCAAGTTTCAAAGAAACAAAATGTTTCCTCACTGTTCAATCGTAAATATTGAATATTGTGGGCAGCCTCCATGACCGAGAGTTAGCGTGCTCGACCGCAGACCAACAGGGTTCAACTTCGAATCATGTGTCCCGAGGGCAGTGTCACCTCATTCATCTCACCATCCTCAGGAGGTTCTCCTTACCCAGTTTAGCCTATATGTGTACAAATGTGGTGTAAAACCCCATTTTTTTTATTTCATTGCATTTGGTACAGCCAACTAACACCTGACTCAACGTTGGCCTGACAACATTACAGCAACATTTCAGCAAAGACCATGTGAGTTGAGAAAGCCTTATGGGTCTTTATCCTTAGGTCTACTGTGTGTATTGTGATTTCCATAATTGGCATTACGTAAGAGGGTGCAGTGAAAGTGCATTACGTCTACATGTGATAATGATGGATTAGGGCTGCTGTAGATTTCACAGCTGATTAAGAAACATAAAAAGCTGATATTTTACAGCTTTGTTAGGCCTATTTTAGGCAGAATAATTAAAATTGAAAATCAAATACTTCGTGAAAATTCCTGGCTAACTGGGGCATATTAAAAGTCCCAGAAGAAGTAATAATTGCAACTCTACTTTTGTAATATTACCATTGTAGTCCTGTAAAATGATTCTTTGTCAAGCATTTTTTTATTAGGTGCAGTGCTTCAGAACGTGTGTAAAATTAGCAAAATGTATTATGGGAATCGAACATAATAATATGAAGGCCAATGATCGATATAAAGGATATATCTTTTCATGATAATACATCTTAGAGTAAACTGATATACATTCTCTGACACATTTATAGCTGATTTTTTGCAATGCTGTTGACAAACGTCAAGGCCCCTGGGCCTCTTGTTTTCTTTATTTGGTATCTATGTAACTAGTTTCAAAACATTACCCCTCTCAAATAGTTATGATTTCTAATTTTTTTACAGGAAAAAAGTTTAAATTATAAGTTATGCCTCGGTAAACACCAATTATTACATATTATTAAATACGTACCAGGTGAGATTTGAAATAATTATTATGGTTTTTATCAGCTACAAGTGTACAAATGGCAATATTCTCATTTTCACCACAGCACTATGACCGACTGCAGGAAATTGTCCTCAAAGGGTTTTTCGGAAACATTTCGAAAGTGGTAATGTTTTTAAAATGAAAGCTGGTTAAACAAAGAAACAAAATATACCATAAAACATATGTTCTTCTAGGGGTGCAACAAAATCTAAGTTTTCAGAATCAGCCCCAGGACTATAGTATGTATAGTGAGGAAAAGTTTTCAAAAAGCAATTACCACATCAAGTTTTTTTTACAGGTATATACAAATGAAATACATATGTTCATGTCAAACGTACTTATATGTTTGTATATTATTATTTAAAGCTTGCTATGTTGACTAGGATAAAGAAGGCTATGAGTTATCCTGAAAAAAATTGTAAAAAGTAGTTTGAATATTAAACATGATA
Source organism: Flabesymbios commensalis (assembly GCA_964017125.1). Classification (NCBI taxonomy): domain Eukaryota; kingdom Metazoa; phylum Annelida; class Polychaeta; order Terebellida; family Flabelligeridae; genus Flabesymbios; species Flabesymbios commensalis. The sequence continues at coordinate 8,508,551 of OZ024904.1, forward strand.
AATAGGGCCCACATATGACAAAAAGTCCCTGATGGTTTGTTAAACAAGTCGAAAAAACTGCTCGCCTTCCTCATTCCAATATTAATTTGTATTTAAAAAAGTTCGGGGAGGGGATGGGATAAAATTCTCAGCCCGCTACCCCCTCATGTAGGCCCTATGTTATCGTCTGGGCTGCCCCTGAAAGTATATTTTTATCTTAACGAGGAGATCCTTTTCCAGAACAGATCCTTAGCGTATTTATACAGTTTTATATCAAGATTATTCAGCCTTCGTATTTGATCAAGGTCATTTTTAGTGACGCTTCCAGATTTATTGGATGTTGATTGATCGCGAGAATGAGCGGTATTCAGCTGCTCAGTAAACGACTGAGTAAATTTAACACCAAACGTTCTCTCAAACAAAACACAAGAAGCATTCTGGTGCTCCATCAAACCAAAAAACGCCATTGTTCGCAGCCTCTCTTTGGCTTCTTCTAGCATCCGGGCATCTGTGTGGCCACAGTTATACTCGGCTAGATCAGTGAGCATGCGCACTTGTCTGTTTCAGGCTGGGTTTTCAGAACAGTTGAGAAATTGCTCAAGTGTGATTCCCGTCCAATTTTCTGTGAAAAGATAAATGCAGTATTGTCAATATAGTGCATACATATGAATTATGAAGGCATGTTGCCATATACTTTTGGGCAATTTATATACTTTGGGGTTTTAAATTTTACTACAATTTATATAATATACAGACAACAACATATAGACCAGTTAGCAATCGCCACCCTCCACCTATAGTGGAGGGCAAGATCTTTCGAACTACAGAAACTTCTTTATTCACCTTGAGAGGGAATTGCGTTCAGCAATATCTTCTGTGTGGAGGGAGCTACCGGTACCATTTAATATTGGGAGAAAATATTGCGAAAATTATAATTTATTCATCACAATGAGCAGAACAGAATCATTTTGCCTCCGATGAGTATTGAAAAACAATCTAGCCATATGTTTTTGCAGAAAAGCTGCAATGTGGAACATGGTTTCTAGTGCAATATTTACATTCATATTTGAAGGTGACGAAAATGCCCTTAAAGCAAAGCCCATCATGGTTGTGAGCTTAGTATATTCACACACAATTCCCGGGCGAAACATAAGCGTCACACGAGTAAACTGTGATGGTAGGAGTCTATGTACTGCATAGCATTAGTGTACTTAATATATTATGTTTTTGTTTTTAGACTACTGAACATCTCCCTCATCTTCATCATGCATTGTCAACATATATTAGTTTACATCGATGTTTTTATTTATTTTCATTGACATTCTAAGCAAACGCTGAACCTTAATCCAATGTTGATTTAATTTTTGACCACCGTTTGAGCTGGCATCGGTACAAAGTCTTTAATACTTTAATACTAGTAAGGTGGCACCTAATAGTGATATACCCAAGTCTAAAAAAATCTCACCATGTAGGCCTCTATGAATTCTGAAGATAATGCTGAGCCCTAAGAAACCTGAACTGTGACTGGGACATAATGACTGACACCCACGCAGGTGTACGTGTCTGAATACATGAATCTATCCACACACAGACACCTGGCCATGATGAACTATAATGTACAAGCTGTTGGTATCAAACGAAGACATAGTATATGGCTAGTGCCCACACAAGTGTGCGTCTGTGAATATGCAAGTATTCACACGCAGGCACCTTGCCCGTAAAGAACCATAATGTACAATGTAAGGTACTGAACGAAGACATGTGTATCTATGAATTAGAATGTATGATATAATGGACTAAAGCAAGGGCACATATCATGCGGGCCCCACAGTACCTCAAGGGCAACAAGAACAATGGAGTAATATCATGTGTAGGGCGGGGGCCCTAGGGTAGTGGTTAGCACCGCTGCCTTTCACGCCAGAGTTCGGGGCTCGGTTCCCAGTCTCGGCAGTTTAAAAGAAACAAAAATGTTTCTTCCCCATCCACGTGGGAAAGTCAGTATTGTGGGGGGCCTCCGTGACAGAGAGGTAGCGTGTTCGGCCTCGGACCGCCAGGGCTCGAATTTCGAATCCTGTTTCTGGAGGACAGTGTTATCTCAATCATCTCACCATCCTCAGGAGGTTCTCCTGGCCCAGTTTAGCCTATATGTGCACAAAGGTGGTCTAAAGCCCAATTAATTTCATTTCATTTACTATCATGTGTAATTGGTAAATATGCAAAAGATAAAGGATTAACCAACTGCCAGCAATTTGTGTGCTTGTCAATTGAGATGCTTGCTAAATTGAAGTTTTGCTAAATCACCGGTAGGCAAGCAATTAAGATGCTATGACCAGCAGTCGTGACCATCTTTTAACCAGGAGCATCCTATGACCTTGCATCAAGGAAGGTCTTGCTAAATCCTCGGTAGGCAGGCAATCGCAATTAACTAATGTTTACAGCCTGGCCGACTGTAGTCACACCCCGTTCGACTACTCTCACAAGCCGGGAGAGGAGGGACCGGGAGGGCCCCAGGCAAACTACCACCCCCTTCTTAATTAGCCAGAAGATGTAGTGTATTGTAATTATGTGATTATTGCTATGTATACATATGTATTCAATGAAGGCTGAATAAAAGGAGCAGGGATATCCTAGGGCAGAGTTGGACCTAGTAGTTAAGCTATGACCGTCGGCAGAACATCTACGCCCACTGTGGATAGCACATGATGCTTGCTAAATGTTATTGAGTGTTATCTGCTTCTCTCGCAATAACTCTGCGGTGTCAGGAGCCCGGAACTGACGGAAGTCAGAAACGTTGTTAGAACTTCTACACACCGCCATATGTAAAACCATTTATGTTCTTTGATAGTGGACATATGGATACTGTATTGTAGAGTACCTACTTGCAGCACATTTATTTAGTGCTTTCTGTGATACAGGGCATTTTAGTCGACCCTGAGACCACTGTCTAAATGCTGACACGTATTGCCATTCACTGACCGTCCTCGCTACTGGCTCCCGAAGAATAGTCACGAGCAAATAACTGCAACACACAATGAGTCATCTCTGCTTATAAAATAATAATTAATGGGGCTTTATTGAGTTTTAAAGCTTGTTTTTATATTACAGCTTGTCGGACTGGCAATACAGAAACAAGTTACACTTGAATGCACGCCAAAATTCAAAGTGTCGTTAAAAATTGGCGGCTCTCCCATTGTTTTCTGATAGCGCCATAATAATATAGATAGCTAGATGGAATGATAGATAACTAAATTAAAGAATGAATAAATTAATTAATTAATTAATTAATTAAATAACGATAAGCGAATAACCAAATTAATGAATGAATAAATTAATATTTCTGCAAATTTTGAATGAATTATAGAATGTGACTTTAAATCACTTAATGCACATACTGTACAGGTGTCTATATTGGGCAAGATACAATATATGGTAGGCATTGAATTGGTCGAGATGGCCATCCCGACCAATCCAATGCCTACGATATATTGAAACTTAATTTTATTTTAAATACATTGTGCTCGGTTAAGAATATACCCATGATAATGGCAAGTTTGATTTTATGTTTACTTGTCAAAACCATGCACGGCTGTCATCACGTTTTAACAGACTGCTTGCACGAGTTTGCGCAGTGAACAATTGTCTGATTAAAACAGTTCAGAGTTACTCACTGTGTGGCGTGTGGTCATTGAAAAGTGTGTAACAGTTGTCTGATTAAAACAGTTTGGCGTTGCTCACTGTGTGCGCCGTTGTCCTATTGCAGGACAAGGGCGGTCAGTGATTGTTTGGAGATGGGTCAATGTACAGGTAGCATAGCGGGAAGGGTGGTCTTCCTACAATCGTTGGTGCGACGCTGAGCCAGCATCTGGAGATGGTGGACCAGCGTTGTACCAACACGGGACACCGAAGTATTGACGTGGGCTGTATTCAGATGGTACAATAATTGGGCCAACACTGTGTCTTGCTTGTTGAAGTTGGCGAGATGCCGGTCCAGAATCCTAAGGTGGTAGACCGGCATCGTGCCAACGCCTGGTTCAGATGGTAATGTGACATTTACTGATGAGAGGTGAAAGAGGGTATCAAGCCACTAGGTTTGGGTGCGATACTTCTCTTTCACTTCTCACCTATCACAGTGATTATGACTTGGCTTAAGAGCGGTAACTAGTTCCACTAGAGTCGTGGCTAGTTACCGCTTATTGCCTGGTGATAGTGGAGACTCTCTCTGAGCGTTGCTGGCTTTGTGGATGACCATGTGAGTGGACGCATGTGAGTGGACAGCTGTCTGTCTTCTGTGTCTTAATAAAAATGTATCCAGCTTCAAGTGTTGTGGACTCTTGACTTGTATCTCCGAAAGTCATCATGAGTCCCCATGACTTTTAACATTACTTATCATGTCTGATTTGACAGAACTAACGCTGTTGTATGTAGATATATATATTATACTACTACTGCTACTACTAATGATAATAAATACTTTATTTCACAAGGGTATAAAACAATACATATTACAGGTTGACATAAAAGTAAATAGAGAACAAATATGTATGATGAAGTAGGCCTACATGTGTTATCATTAACCCTTTGACTTCCAGGCCGGGGTGCATGCCAGGATCCAGATATACTGGTGTACGAGTTCTATTTTGCGTCATTTGAAGCTGGAATTGCTAACGCAATTCCCAGCTTCAAATGACGAAAAATACATAAATGTAGTATATATTTGACGAAAATTTGTGTCATTTTATGGTTACGTTCATTGACGAATGACGACGGAAATTTCCGTCATGTATGGTAGTGAAAAGGTTAAGAGACTTTTGGACCTTTATATCTGAAACTTTTGTGGTGCGCTATTGGTACGTAAAGTTTATTGCTTGTTTTTTATCTTAAGCCATGATGTGTGTTTGTGCAGGCGGGTCTAAACATATCTAATAAATAAGTGGGTGCTTGGTTGTTCAAGGCCTTAAATACCATTAAGGCTTGCCTACAGTAATTGTTGCGTCATCTGCAAATAAATTTGTTTTCTAGTGGCAGATCATTAATGTAAATTAAAAACAACAACGGACCTAGTATTGAGCCTTGTGGAACCCATAGTTATTAGTTAATTCAACTGAAGAGGCTGCATTTATTTTCACTGAATGTTTCCGATCATTGAGATACGATTAGAACCACAAAAGAGATTTATTGTTTATGTTATAGAGCGATAGTTTTTGAAGCAGTATATTATGATTCACTAAGTCAAATGCTTTGCACAAATCAACAAAAACTACACCACAATATTCGTTGTTATACATGGAATTGAGCTACCCATTCGTTATTATAGTAAGTGCTGTCTCACAAGAGTGGTTACTACGGAAACCAGATTGTTATTAAAGATTCATACAACTGCGAAATGGGCATGCGTGGGACAGTCAGGTGTAGGCCTACATTAGCCTATAAAGTACACTTTGACGGCATTAATTTTAGTGACTGAACTGATTACAAGAACAAAGAAAAAATAACGTTTCGGAAAATAAACAAAATTGATTATGAATCGTTTCATTCAGATATTCTCAGTTCGGATCTAATAAAGAAACCAGAGAAAGATCTCTCGGCACTATGTCAACAGTATCATTCTGTTCTTAGCTCTATTTTAGACAAACAGCTCCTGTAAGTACAAAGACTCTTCCCAGAAAACCACCAACTCCATGGATGACTCCGGAAATAATGAAGGCTGAAACCCTTCGCCACAAACTCGAACGAACATGGCGCAGATCTTGCACACATCTAGATCGTTCTCGTTACAAACAGCAATGCCACCTGTGTAATAGAATGATGACAAAAGCTAAATCGAAATATTTAGCTGATGTTATTGCAGAAAATTTGGACAATCCCCGTCGCCTTTGGAATCCAATAAATAACATTCTGCATAATATTCCACCTCCTGCTCTGCCAGAATTCACACAGTAAAATCACTTTGTGATAATTTCCCTAGGTATTTTGTGGATAAAATTGTGACTATCCGTTCCAAATTTCTAGTTAAAGTGCAGAATATTCCACAAGTGAAAAAAACAGAAATTAGATACAAAATGAACGTTTTTGAACGTGCGTCAAAAGATAAAATTAAAAGATTTATTTTGAGCTCATGGTCAAAATCATGTGATCTGGATCCCATTCCTACAAGCGTGTTGAAAAATTGTCTTGATATATTAATAACTCCCATCACTGACATAATTAACATTTCAATGGAAACTAGTACACTTCCTCAAAATTTCAAAGAAGATTATGTAAGACCACTACTGAAAAAAACACCTCTTCCTAAAAACGAGCTAAAAAATGACCGGCCTGTATCCAACTTAAGTTTTATTTTCAAAATCTTAGAAAAGATAGTAGCCAATAGGCTGCAAGCTCATATAAAAAATAACTATCTATGTAATCCATTACAATCGGCCTACAGGAAACATCATTCTACAGAATCGGCTTTACTGAAAGTACATAACGATATCATTATTAGTATGGACAAGGGAGAATTTAAGGCTCTAACCTTGCTTGACTTGTCGGCCGCTTTCGACACCATTGACCATGCTACATTAACAGATAGACTTTCTGATTGGTATGGAATATCTGGCCAGGCTCAAATTTGGTTTTCTTCTTATTTGCAAAATAGGCACCAAACCGTAAAAATTAAACACACTTTTTCAGATAAAGTCACACTCTCATACGGAGTTCCACAGGGCTCTGTGCTAGGACCAGTGCTTTTTACTTTATACACTACACCACTCAGCGCTATTATATCTAGTTTTGACATAAACCACCATCTTTATGCCGATGATACTCAAATTTACATGTCTCTATCAGTTTCAAACGCTAAGGAATCTTTTGAGAATTTGCAACATTGTTTGATGGGTGTGTCAGCCTGGATGATAGGATCTAAGCTGAAGCTTAATCCTAGCAAGACAGAATTTCTTCTTATTGGGACCAAACTTTAGTGGGAAAAAATTGTTGAAAATTTCCCATCCTTACTTCTAGGTCAAGACACAAATCCATCTACATCAGCTAAAAATCTTGGTGTACTATTCGACAGTAGCCTGAATTTCCAAAAACTGTGTCTATTATATCCTTGACCTGCGTCACGTCTGTCCTTAGATCTTGCCAAGCAAATTGCAGTGGCACTCGTCAGTAGTAAGTTAAATTATTGTAACACATTTTTTCACAATATACCAGAAAAGAATATCGCTAGATTACAACGCGTTCAAAACTGCCTTGCAAGAGTGGTAGCCAGCGCCCCACGATTTAGTCATTCTGTTCCAACTCTAAAACGATTACATTGGCTTCCTGTCAAGTTTCGCATTCATTTTAAAATATGCGCGGTAACTTCCCGAACCCTAAAAGAAAACCAACCTGCATATCTGGCTGATTTTACTTGTTCGGCCTAAATGCTCAAAATATCTACGCTCCACTAATTCCAATAGATTTGTTGCTCCTCGTATAAAGACTAAGACTGGGTCAAGAGCTTTCTCTATATCTGGTCCAGCCTTATGGAACGCCCTGCCTGTACCAATACGTGATGCCAAAACAATCTTAACATTCCGGAAATTACTTAAATCCCACCTATTTGACCTGGCTTTTCCACCCTAGTCGTTCAGCAGCCCGGCTCCCTGTTGACGAGCCTGCTTTGGCCTTGATTATGACACATTATCACGCTGAGGATTTGTGCGCCTCTGAGCTTGGTCCACTGAGGATATAGGCGCTATAGAAGTTTTATTGATTGATTGATTGATTGATTGATTGAAGATACTACTCCAACGAGAAATTAGCGCAATGTTGTTTTAATGTTAGACTAACGTCTGCGACGTTGGTCGACATTAAACCAACATTTGGTGAGTGTGCCGTGTTTGCTGGGAAAGCTCTCACTATCAATATGATGTGAGTCAACTGTTTCCAGACCCCCATGGTAACACAACCGCTTGTGTCTCAACACAAAGCCCACATAAGAGAAAAGGTGAATTATTTCCTCATAGATGTCGCTCAAGTATATAGAGTTTATACGATTTGGGAACTTGCTCTTAATGCAGCGATGTGTATGAAATACATATATAGTATTAGTATCTTGGCTGAGCTTCATGTAGGCTCAGGTAGGTCCCAGTGGCGAATGTTTGTGACTAGTTGCTATTTTTAGATGAAAATATGGTGATCCCCGAATTCAGACAATTTTTGTAAGGTCACTTCCCCGGATGTCGAGCTGTTTACAGTATTGTATTTCCCCTCTGACGTACTTCCTATGACTTGACCCAGAAAATTATTCGCAGGCGTTATTACCACAGGCATGAATGTCACATGACTAAGGACCTTGGCCTCTACCCGGCCATAAATGAAATTGGTGTGGCTTGCCAGGCAAAGATGTGGGGTGATATGTCATTATGGAATGTTCAAGGGCAACTGTTGCATTCTGGGGACATACCTTGTCCAATTTATTTTGACAGTTGACTATACCTTCAAATCATTTACGGGTAAAAATTCAGATAATGCATTGTACACGTGTTTTTTCGAGTATTTATGTTCATTTTAATGACGCATTCATGAGTCTGTAGACTTCCCGTCGTCAATACATATCTAGCTATATCTATCTATCACTAGCTTAGAGCCCTAATATAATATCACTGGTCATCTTAGCAAGAATGACTGTATATATACCTATATTTATATATACTAACTCGATATATAGGCACCAATGTAGCGCCGGAATCTCTTAGTACTATTCAGAATCAATTACGCTTTCAGAGTCCTGAGGCAGGTCCATTGTCAGAAAAAGAGTTCCTTGATATAGGCTGAGCATTACGGTCTGTGGATGCTCAGATCCAGGTGATATTATAAAAAGGTTTTATTTTTATTTAAAAATAATGGTGACTGCTTTTACTTCTCGTAGGCCTACGTCAAAAGCAAAGTAGGCCCACTCCACAAACATGCTGCAACCACGAAAGACGAATGACCGTAATTTATTTTGGCCTACATGGTCCGAGATGTAACAACGTTTCGGATCTCAGATAGACGTGACTAACTGTTTCGACCTTCATTGTAACGTTTGGCCTACTTTTTGTATATGTTTTGACAGGTTATCTGATGAACTCTTAAAAGTTTGAAACAGTGTAATATAACTCTGTAACCGCAAAGTTATTATATGGACAATTGCACGAAATTGTACCCACTTTACTTGAAATTGTGTCTCGATCGCTACCTCGACCCACAACTTTAAGATGACCATTACCCGTATTTGTTTAATTTGAGCACATATATTTGTAATACTTGATGATTTAAAACAGATTTAATTCCCGAAACTTTTATTTGACTTGCAAATCGAAAAATTAAAAACTAACATTTGTCACCCACTCCAAGTCCAACAGTCCGAAAGACAAGACAATACATATATATATAGGCCTAGTGCTTGCAAAATTAATGGACATTGGTTGAAAATTGGTTGGAAATTGACTGAGAAATCAGAGATAATGCTGCGCTACATTCAGAAAGAGATTATATCCACAAACGTAATATAAGACATGAATCCAACGCTAGTCCAATGTTGGGCCACCGTCTGCTACGCTGGCCCAGCATAACCCCAACAATGGGTGGATGTGTCTAGCGTTACCTTCTCTCATGGGCGGGGACCCTAGGGTAGTGGTTAGCACCGCTGCCTTTCACGCCAGAGTTCGGGGTTCGGTTCCCAGACTCGGCGGTTTAAAAGAAACGAAAATGTTTCTTCCCCATCCAAGTGTGAAAGTCAGTATTGTGGGGAGCCTCCGTGACCGAGAGGTAGCGTGCTCGGCCTCAGACCGCCAGGGCTCGAATTTCAAATCCTGTGTCTGGAGGACAGTGTCATCTCAATTATCTCACCATCCTCAGTGGCCCAGTTTAGCCTATATGTGCACAAAGGTGGCCTAAAGCCCGATTCATTTCATTTTATTTCATTTACCTTCTCTCATGATGTCCTCTGTCCAGTTTGTCCAGCACTCTCGTAACGAAACCGCCAGGTTTTAATTCAGCATAACCCGCGTGGACCCCACAGCGCCACCCCGTGGAAAACCTGGAATTACATCATATCCAACCCTTTCAGTGCGGGAATCGACCTGAAAAATGATAAATTGGCATGGACACAGGTAGGTATTCAAATAGGCCGGGAGCCGGATCCTCCCCTCGTACTCACAAAAGCTAAGAATTTTTCACTGCGATTTTTATTTAGCTTGACCATTGGGACATAGCGAGTTTTGGTTTTTTTTTGCCAAACTGGACGCTTTAAGCCCTAGGGCCTATTTTACCATTTTTTAGAAGGACACCAAAATAAAATTGACAGCAATTTGAAAAATTGTTCAAAATAGTAGTAGTTTTATTTATTTGCACTATTGCTCTATCCATAGTCCTCGGCCATATACACATGTAGGTCACTGAAAAATATTTGTGCCCAGATTTCATTTTGAATATTTTTTTCAACCCTTTTATCAATACTGGCGCCTGAAAAATACAAACATAAAATATTGTCAAGTTTGGAAATCTGTTTTTTTGGTTGAGTGCTACTTATTTATCTATGTTGATTTCTAATATAAAAATTTAGTTTTATATACAAACCAAAGGGTTTATTCAATTTGAAATCTTCATAAATATCTATAGACGTCAGATTCTGACGTCTAAAATCGATCCCCGCGCTGAAAGGGTTAAACATAGAAACATATCGTCCCCTTGGAGTTAGAAGGCGCACCTTCTAACTCCAAGGGGACGATATCATGATAAAAGGATTGCTTGTAATAAAATTAGTGTTTACAAGTCAAATCTCCATGTTGGGAGCGGACCAGGGAATATATGCAAGACGATTCACTAGGAGCAAATAGGAGCAAATGTACGCTATGAGAAAGCGTCAAAAAAATTTCTGACGTGTGACAAAAGAAAACTTTTTTTTATTATTTCCCGAGCAAGTTTTTGTCTCTAGAGAAACTGATAGCACCCCCCCCCCCCCCCACCAGCACCCCGCCCCCCTCCCACACACTCACACACACATCATCTGTTCCGCCCTTATTCAAGCTTTTCTACGCGTTCAAACTGGATTGCTTTCGGGATTCTCGACTTTTAGTGAATAAAAATGACTTGACGTGGATGACAATTAAAGCAGATGTCCATATATTGTAAATTGTTGTTCTAAAACTAAATACTTAGAAAATTTAGTCAGTTTTCAGGGATGTTAAATGATGTTTTGATGTTTTAGCCCTTTCAGCGCGGGAACACATTTTAAAGGTCAGAATCTGACGTTCATAGACGTCAGATTATGACGCCTAATGGCGATCTCCGCACTGAATTAACAATTTGTAACGGCCCTAACCCCATAACATAGATTTTCAAATGAAGCGGAAAGACTTAAGACATTTACGGTGATTTCTAATGGAAAAAGCCCTTTGGTCTCCATGGTTTATACAAAAAATATTACATTGTTTCAAGGTTGAAGTTACCTGCTGAACATCCAGTGTCGTTTTTGGTGTGTGGTACAGGGGCAACCGTTCACCACGGCTACTTTGCCGGGTTGTTTACATCTACATGGATTGCTGGAGTTGAGGTGTCGCACCAGGTGATCGCCAAATGTGGTCCCTCCTGTCTTCTGTATGTGAAGGAAAACCAGGGTGCTGTTGTTCCAAGACTCCTCAAGGTCATAAACAGGGAACCCAGGCTCCTGAGAAACCCATTCATAAAAACAAAGAGTTAAACTATTAACACTTGTACTGCTGAATTGTTTGTGAGTATTTTCATTCAGTTGAAGCTGGAATTGCTAACGCAATACTCAGTCTCAAATGAATGAAAAATAAAATTATTTATGAAAAATATTTTCTTCCAAATTGTATTAGTAACTGAGCATCTACCACAATATATGTTACACATTTAAATGTATTTCATTTGGTCTGAAATTTGCTTGAGAACGTATATAAATACATGGTCTTACATGTGTATAGCCTTTTTCAGCATTTCATTTGCCCTTCAAACAAGAAGAATTGATAGGAGAAATGAATACTGTAGACCTGGTAATATTCTCTAGGTTTTAATTTTAGCGAGTTTCGTGAGGAGGACAAATTCGCAAATTCAAGATCTCGCGAAAATTATTATTATGATAGCGCTACTAAAGAAAAATGAAAATGACCAGATCTACAGCAATAAATTTGCTAAATTTAGCTCTTGATTTTATTATTGAATAATTGGTTTAGATAAGCATATTCTTAAAAATCTGGTACGTCAGAAACTCAATCCTAAACAACACTATAAATACAGTTTTTTTTAATAAGGGAATATACACTTCGAATACGAAATTATCTGCTCAATTTCCCCATGTGAAAGTAAACTAATAACAATACACAATAAGTTCCTTAACTATTCAAGTTTCAAGCTGTACGTATAATGTTAAATGACTATAATAGGCCTACACTAAATCATCAAGTTATGTATTCAAATTTGCACACCAAAACAGACGTTTGATCGCCTTCTGCCGTTGTTGAGTTTTTAAACTAACCTCAATCTCAATGGACTTATGAACCACAAATTTCAAACTCTGAAAACAGGTGGAAGTAAAATTACAAGATTTATTAGATGATTTCTGTATCTTCCGTCTATGGCTTCACTGCGCTAATAAAATTCAGCTACTCAATCTTATATGGTCGTCGGGTCAATAGAAGCGTTTACGTATGCAGCACATCCCCTCGACAATATTTCAACTTGACACGCATTGGTCAAAGTATGTCAAGTCACAAGATCAGCCAATCAACGCCGTCATTCAGTTGTTATTTAAATTAGGGTAAAATACCATACTCAATCTAGATCAGCGACACCCGATTTACTGCATTTTGACGTTTACTACACTCCCAGTGGCTATATTCTATTCAATGCCATATATGAAATAAATAAACAAATAAGAACGCTGTTTATGCATAATTTTAAAGTAAAATAACATTAAATTCGCAAACTAAATATTAAATAATTAAATTATGTTGATTAAATTACAAGTTTAATGAGTAATAATTAGATCACAAGAAGACTTGACTTGATAACAGCCTAGAAATGTATATTTTTATAAATACTTTTTATCGGCTAGACATACAATGTTTAGGCCTACACGTGTATTGTGAATAAGCGCGCAGCGCGTGGCTCTTCGCGAAATTAACGTTGATATACTTCAACCTTAATTCGGCAAGGCCGCCATTATCGTGATCGCCTAGTCACACTGAGAAGGGAGAAATAGGGATATATCTCAGAGAAACCCATGCAGGATCTGCAGGTTTCGAACCTGGAACGCATGCATGAGTGACGAGGCAGCCGGGCACGCTATATACCCAGTGTTTCTTAGGGCAATGCCAGTTAACATGATTTTAGTTATGTATGTCATACTATGTATATTGTCATATGATTTTAACAAATTAACAATGTTGTATATACATGTACATATCTCTATTTCTATGACAAATAAGTCTGGATTGACTTTCTTTCTGTCAATAAAATATCTGTCTGTCTGTCTGTCTGCTACCAAAGGTATATATACACGTGTATTATACGCGATGTTCATGTTTTAACCTTTTTATCCCGCCTGCTGCTGAATTGTTTGTATTTATGTTTCGCTCATTAAAGCTGGAATTGCTAGCACATTTTCAAGCTTCGAATGACGAAAAATATGTCTATTTAAACAGAGATATCTCCAAAATTAAATTATTTGATTAACTGAGCAGGTTCCAAATAGACATCAGATTCTGACGTATAAAAACGGTCCCCGCACTGAATGAATTGAAGAAATTATAATGACCGTAGACCCATAACATATGTATTCAAAGGAAGCGAAAATAGCTAACTAAGACATTTATGATGATTTCAAACTTTAAAGAATATTTCAGAATTGTAAGAGGTAAGTGATATTCTCCTTTGTTTGAATCTTCTTGGAAAACGTTTATACGAATCCAACAACACACGTGTTACGGCTTAACCCTTAGGGCGCTGAATTAATTTTGTATAAATCCTGGGGGCCAAACGGTTTATTTCAATTTAAAATCATCATAAATGTCTTAATCAGCTCCTTCCGATTCATTTGAATACCTATGTTATGGGTCTACGGCCATTAGAAATTTTTTACTTTTACAGTGCGTGGATCGACTTTAGTCGTCAGAATCTGACGTCTACAGACGTCAGATTTTGACGACTTAAGTCTATCCCCGCGCTGTAAGGGTTAAAGCGCTAAAAAAAATTTAGATAAGCCATGGGCACCACCATGGACCCAACACCTCGTGCTTGCAAGATGTATCACCAGTGATTCAGACATACCTGTATGTTACCAATCCCTTGGAGATTCTGTACAAAAATCAGATAGAAGAGAATCAATGACGTAACCAGGAGGTATAGGACTATCCAAGGAGATGGTGTACAGCGGCTACCAGGCATAATGGACACCACAAAGCGAGGAGTCGTGACGACAATATTACCTTTAACTGACAGATATATCACCTATATAACTACTTTATCAGCAGTTCTATATAATTTTTATTAAACACTATTAGATGATAAGGTTGAGACTGATCACGTACCGGTATAAGATAAAGTAAGGCTACTATGTTTAATTTCTCTGTTATAGATCAGAAAAAAACCAAATATAATGAGGGAGGGCGGTAAAAAAACATTTAAGAGAAAAAAACTTGAACACATTTTTGGAAAAGGTAATGAGAGCAACAAAATAAAAAAAACATTGGACATTTTTTTAGAAAAGGTAATGAGGGCGACGAAATAAAAAACTTTTGATCTATTCGAAAAAAGTTACTGAGGGCGACAAAAAAAACAAGCAAAAAAAAGCATAGCTAGAAAAATGTTTTTTTATCTCCCGAAATAAACTTGTTTTTTCGGATTTTTTTTATCTCCTGAAATTAACTGTTTTTTCGGAAATCGGCAACAATCTAATGCGCGCTGGGCAGAAAAAAACACATGTTTTTTTAGGTAATGCGCTACCGAAATCTAATGCGCGCGCTCATCTAAAACAGAGAAAAAAAACATATATATAGTGGTCGAAGGTGGCCACCATGCAATTACCATTTCACTTTCTATCTTCAGAACTTTATTTTTTTCACACTCTGCCTCAAGCAAAATGTTTATTTCTGTTTGTGTGTAGAGATAAATATTTCTTTCACTTTCTTAGAATTTTTTTGTCTACAAATTTTGATCCCAAACTAGGCCTAGCATTTAACTCGAGGATAACCCTTTAAGCCCTCACGATGCATTAACTCTTCCTTTACCAATTTCGCATTTATGCGAAAACTACCTTTCTTTACCAAATTCGCATTTATGCGAATTCCACATGTGTACATGCATTAATTGGAATGGTGATATCCCATTACATGCATGGTTGAAAATCGCCAACCAGAATGGTCAGTGGCATGGACGCAATGCTCTCTTGCATTTTTAATTTGTGCGATGTGCGCATGCGCATATTTATAACCTGTATGGTGCCCAGGGGCTACTTAAAGGGTCCTCCTTTAAAAAGAAGTCGGTTTCTGGGGGTAATTTTATCAGGGAGAATTCGGTAAAGGAAGAGTTAAAGCATCATTTTACATCCCTGAAAACAGACCTCATTTCCCTACAATTGAGGATTTTAAAAGAAAAAAATCCACGAAACTGGTTCACCAATACATGGCAATTTTCTTCAATTTTTCACCCACTGCAAGTCATCTTTCTCCACTACAAGTCGAGAATTGCGACAGCAATTCGCGGCTTGTAGTGGATGAAGATGACAATGGTAAATTCAGGCTTGAAAGGGTCAAGGAGTCATTTATGATGCCTAGCGAAGCGAGAGTCGAAAAAAATTAAAGGCCGTTAACTGATTTTGCACGGAAGCGTATATAATTATTTTTTCAAATTTATTTAAATAAGTTAAATAATTATTTATTTACAATATGTCATTCAGGCAATTATTCATTTAACGAAACTATTGTCTGAAAATATTTATTTTAAAAATACTCTAGCCCCCCCCCCCCTGGTAATTGAATGGTGCCCCCTGATGTAATAAGGGGAATGTTGATGAGCGAGTGTTAACATATAACATTTATTTCCTAAGAAACATAAATTTGAGGCCTTGTATTAGTGACATAGTGATGTGCTTTTCTAAGCTGTTATCTGAACTGCTTACTTTTCAAGCAGGCAGTTACAGCTGCTTGTCCATGCGCGGCAGAATAGACGATGATTTGCCAAACAGCAATGAATACATAATATTCTTATTAAATAATATAGCACAAGCGTAAGGATGCGCTATGAAAATAACACTAACATGGGTGATAAATTGCGTCACAAAACGTTACAAGCGGGGAGGACAGTCGAAATCGTTCCAAAAACTTGACATAGATAATTGTTGAACAGCCCCCAACGCGAGCTACTCTCTCGTCATAAGCTACCTCTTCATGGGTGGGCATTCTCATGATTATGGTGAGCGCAAAATTGACGATAAGACACGTCTGAGTCAAGCACAAGTCCAAAGTCTCTTAGCATATTAACCCATGTCCTGCGCAATTGTTTGTTTCTATGTCTCATTTATTTGGAAGCTGGCTTTCAAATGAATACAGTTCCAATCATTAAACTTGTGGTTTTATAAGGAAGTTATGTCGATATTCACTTTCTGTGACATAGAATTGTCACATTTACAGTTTTTTAAATTATTTCACGTCACTTTCTACATTTTAAAAAAAATTCTTTTAATATGTAGCTAATGTCTTTATTTAATTAATATATTGTCACATGTCAAGTCATATACACGGTTACCTTTTGACCAGCATTTTCAAACTCAGCAATTGACTCGCATTAGTCAATTTGGAAGCTTTAAACTTTATAGGAGACGAAAAATGAAACTTTATTTTTCGACAGGGATTTTGGGTGTAATGTACACATAATGCCAATAGGTTAGTTAGAAAAATTGTACGAGGAGAGGTTTCCGCGTTTTCGCTTAAATATCGAAAGAAATTCATTAGCTCAGGCAGAAACCCACGTGGTTTTGACGTTTTCAAGATTATGGAGTTCGCAACAAATTCAATGGACAGTCTAAATTTAGACGAAATAGTCTAATTCCCCAAATCATATTAGATTTCAAAAAATATTTACCTAATTACGCCACTGTTGGCGACTGGGAAGAAAGATTTAATAAAAATCGTTTAAACACCTTATTGGGGTGATTTTTATGAAAAACGGACGCCAGATTTTTTCCTCAAACATATTTACCACATGTACAATTCCGATTTTGGAATTGATAAAATAATATATCGACTCATGCAACTTTTATAGGATTTAGAGATACTTAAAATGTTTCGCCTTTATGCATGAATAAAAGGTCCTGATTGGTCTCTTAATACATCAATATTTGGACTTATGTCACTGAATATAATCATATTTTTCATTCCAGTGCAGCAGTACTGTCTTAATACTATGTGTTGCTAAGTCGTCGCCACCAGGGGGGTGATACCGATTCCTTAATTTAGGTGAATTAGCTAACGCCGGCGTTAGCATATCCAAGATGGATGCACCGAAAGTGGGTGAGTCAGATTTCTGCTATATTGAGGTATTTTATCACAATTTCAGGGCTAGCCATTCACCCACCGTATTTATATGAATGTAAGGGATATTTAGAGAGTAGCGGGGTTTGTTAAAAACGAAAGAATTCGGCAAATTTGACGTCCGAAAAAATGCGGAAGGATTGACTAACGCGATGTCTGGGACTGACTAACGGGAATTGTATTTTGGTCAAAGATTGACTAACGCTTAGTGAGATTAGATAACGAATCTGAAGATTAGATAACGCTGACGCTGTAAGTAGCTGTTGTAGGCCTTGTACTTAAGAACACATTTTATACCTCACAATTATTATTATTAGGCCTACTACTTGCCACCTCTATTCAACGTGTGTGATATAATTCATGTCCGGGAAACATGTACATCATTCCCTTTGACTAGCGTTCTACAGAGATGATATGAGAGTGGTTGTTACTTCATTAGTAGCTAGTAGCTGGCAGCACTATGATTGAAACATGTTTCTCCGCATCACCATATTTACCTCGGGAGGTAAAAATGAAATGAATCGGGCTTTAGGCCACCTTTGTGCACATATAGGCTAAACTGGGCCAGGAGAACCTCCTGAGGATGGTGAGATGATTAAGATGACACTGTCCTCCAGACACAGGATTCGAAATTCGTACCCTGGCGGTCTGAGGCCGAGCACGCTACCTCTCGGTCACGGAGGCTCCCCACAATAGTAACTTTCACACGTGGATGGGGAAGAAACAATTTTGTTTCTTTCAAACCGCCGAGACCGGGAACCGAACCCCGGACTCTGGCGTGAAAGGCAGCGGTGCTAACCACTACCCTAGGGCCCCCGCCCTTACCTCGGGAGGTAAGTTAGAGGTAAGTTGAAAATTATTCATGCCAGACATAGACTTATATCTTTTTCAGTTCTAGTCCTATCTGTTGTGTCTTCTAATAAAACTGCAATACCCAATTGACAGGGGTGAAGTTATATAATTTAATAAATATTAACTATGACATAAATATTGGAAGGATTTTTTCCATGTCGGCTATATGATGTAGGCACTATATGCAAGCCTAGTGGTTGGTGGGGACATAGGCATATAGGGCCTACATGTGTAGGCCCTAAATGCTGACACAACATCGTCTGTAAACAATAATTCTGAAGAAAGTGAGCCGAGTTTTTCCATAGTTTTTTTCAATATCTTTCCCAATGTCAATACACCTACCAAAATAAAGTCAGATTGATCACTAGCGCCGCCTATATATATATCAAAATATTACTTTAAAAACATTTCCTATTTTATATCTTACAATTTCTAATTCTAAAATATTATTTTAACATCATACCTATATTTGACTAATGGCATCACAATACAAAGTTAATAGTAACAATAATTACTTGGCAAAAATAGGCCTGTTCCACCATATACTGGAATATTTGCTTGACTTCCTTATTTCTGTGCCGAATCCCAGTGGGTACTTAGAACATGGAGATTTGTAATAACATGAAGTTTCAGTATTAAACACTACCTTGACCTTCTACCCCCTAGGTCCCCCTAGCCTAATATTCTTGGTTACAGTAACTGTTAGACCTTAGATCATAGTATAGCCATAGACTATTTATAGAACTGCATAGTAGCCTATTATAGAGTGACTGCACAGCATTTCATTGCAAAGGATACAGATTATATATGACATCAAACACGATAAAGTGCCACATTAACTTCCCGACCATAATTTTTTGTAAATATGATAAAAATGTTGTCAAACTTTACTAATTTCAGCAGTACTATGTTATTTTTCAGATAATTGTGTCAATGGAATAGTTTAATAAATCAACAGAACAAGAAAGTTATTTTTGTGAAACCATAAACAACAGTACTATGGGTTTTTTTCAGATAATTGTGTCAATGGAATAGTTTAATAAATCAACAGAACAAGAAAGTTATTTTTGTATTTTTGATCAAACAAGGAGATTGTTCAATGTTAAGTGTCATTTTTGTTGAATTTAAAATATGCTAACGTGTAGTTTCTGTTGACACTTTGTTAATTTCACGTTAGCAACAGTGTTACTAGAAGTCACTTCGCTGGTTAGAACTTGTCTGCACCCACTCGGAAAAAAGTTTTGTATTGCTGGTTTCAAATTATTGCATTGTAGAATGGCTAAAATAACTGAATTTCGATGGTTTGCAATAAACAGCAACATCTAACGTGACAGAAGTCAAGACACTTTGCTTCTGATGAATGTCAAGGATACAACGTTTTATACTAATAAAGAAATAAAATTCAAATTAAAAGATGTAGGGACAACGAAGCAGCATCAAGTGAAAATTAAACGACAGAAGATTATATTTCTGATTAAACAAATATATTTGTTAAAGCTAAGTGTTTTTCGTTGCATTTAAGTCATGCTAACATGACGTTTATTAAGCATCCCCGATACTATCGGAATGCTTATAGTGTTTAGCATTATTTCGTCTCCACCACCTCCGCTGCAACGGGGGCATGAGAAATTTAGCTTTCACTAAGAAGTTAACTGATGAATTTTGTTTATTTTTTACAAACATGACCTATGTGCCTGGGCAATTATTCCCATATATTATTTTGCCACCATGCCATAATCGGCCATTTTCCAAGACGGTTCTCTGGGTATTTCAGATGATCTGATTAACTTTTGGGGGTATTCATTAAAAACAAGATGGCTGACAGAGAATATTTTGAAAAAATGGCCGCCCAAAAATCTTGTGGGCGCGATATCTTATGCACCGTTGGTTGGATCGCATTCAAATTTGACGTGGTGGTTCTCTGGGTATTTCTGATGATTTGATTAACATTTGGAAATAATCCATTCAAAACAAAATGGCCGACGGAGGACATTTTGAAAAAAATAACCACCGGAAAAGCTTGTGGGCGCGATATTTATGAACCGTTGGTTTGATCGCATTAAAATTTGATGCAGTGGTTCTCTAGGCATTTCTAATGATCTGATTAACTTTTGGGAATAATTCACTAATAAACAAGATGGCTGATGGAGGACATCTTGAAAAAAAATACCTGGCGGGGGAATTGTTTTTTACATGGATTTTTACTAAGGTTACAGCCTATTATAATACCTGCCTTATTTGACCATGAAAAAATCAGAGCAGGTGATTTCAACTAACCTGCAACTTTCATTTCTCCATTACCCATTTTTTCCGGCATCTTGCCATGATGGTAGGTAGTCAGAAAAGAATAATGATCTTGTTCATATCTCAAAGCATTTATGAGACCTGAACGATTTTAGGGACTTGACACTGTCACGATGTCATCTTCTATTTATATGCATATTCCACAACTATATATAAACATGATAAAAAGATGACATTTTTTTAATTTTAAAATATGATACACTTTCAGACACATTAGAAACATTTGTTAAGTGTATTTCTGAGTTTATCTTCGTGCTAACGTGACGAAATACATTGACACTCAAATGTCATTTTTTTGCACACCTGTGAACAGTTGGAACGAAAGTTCTTATTGTGATTCTGACATGCAAATTTCTTTAAGAAACATTTCTACACGAAAATCGATATATAAAAACAAAGATCTTACAATGCCATGGTGCAGTAAAATTAAATTTTCAACAAAATGTTAGTTTTAGAACCGCAAATAGACACTTTTTGTGCCTTTTTTAAAATCAAATTTGATTTGAGTGTCGCATAAGCACAAAACTTAGCCTACTATGTCTCCGTCCATCGCTTAACAGATGAAACGTAACACACATAAGAGGAGATAGCATCATAGCAGTCTATAACAGATTTAACATTGCTAACGTTACATTGCCATTATATCGTGTTTGATGTCATATGTAGCCTAGATGTTACCGTTCTCTACAGATGTCTACCTGTAGGCCTATGTACATTGATTGTCTGTATTAATTCTTCAGTCAATGCCTGTCATGCACTGTGAGGTTAGGGGATAATATTTAAAATGGTCGGCCTATGACACAATAGACCCTACAGAGAAATCAATTATGTTTCTAACAATAAGATACAGGATTAATGATAGGCCTACTATTAAAGTCAATAATACGAACCAAAATAGTCTACTGTCTATATATAGTCTACTGTTTGATGTTAATAACTAGTTAATTCTGAACAATACCCAGTTAATTCTTAGACAAATCACCATGTTATGCCTATTATATGTATTCAGGAATGAGATATACTATAAGCGTAAGCTAATCCTAGCGTACGTCAGTCAATCTCATCCATCTCGTTAGGCAATCTTTGTATTATTTATAAAATGCGTTAGTCAATCTTTCCGCGTTTTTTCGGATGTCGAATTTACCAAACTCTTACGTTTTCTAACAAACCCCGATACTCCCTAAAAACCCATTACATTCATATAAATACGGTGGGTGGATGGCTATCCCGAAAATTGTGATAAAATACCTCAAAAGAGCAGAAAACTGACTTACCCACTTTCGGTGCATCCATCTTGGATAGGTTAATGCCGGCGTTAGCTAATCCAGTTTCGCCCCAGTGATAGCGCGCATCATCCGATATCTCGGCTCATTGACATTCGCATAAATTAGCCAGCTATACTTTTCCACGGCGCCCTGGGAGATTTCACCCACGTGTTTTGGCAGCCATATTGGATCGTCGGCGTTTTTCCACAACAGCCAAAGATAAATACAGCAAATTATAAATTATTTTCGGACAATCATCGAATTTGATTTTTATTTTTGTAATCAAATTATTTCACCCCCCCCCCCCCCGGCTCGCGTAACAAATTATATCGCGGTTCGTGCAATTACACAGATCGACGTTTTAACAAATTTTAAAAAAAATACTCGACGCAACACGGGCTGAAGCGAATCGACACAAAACGAACGATTATGACGAGGATGCACAATTTTTCTCAGAGAGAATATATATTATCATGATTATAAAAAAACTTACTTTAAACCCGATTCTTCAAGGCCAAGTCGTACAAATGCCCGCCCAAAGAAATGGCCCACGATTGTGTATGCGGTCAATCTGTGGCTGACGCTACGGCTACGTATGCCTGACGGTATTTGGCGCAGTTTGTTTACAGATATGCCTACCTGGAAGCACATGCTTAGCTGATGCACAAGCGGCCTTGTGCATTTCAGGTTAGGCCTATAGGCCTATAGCCCAGGCTTACTACTATAATAATCATACATGTAAGCTACAAGCCGTCCTATCGCAGATAATAAGGTGGTAGGCCTACAACTAAAAAGTCCATTTTTTCTTATTAAATCTTACAGCAATCAGAGAGTTATGTATTACCTTCTCTTATGCTGCACTATGCAATTTTTCACCAAATAAATGATCTCAAGTAGGCCTACCGCGGTAGTCGCAAAAAAGCTGCAAATTGACTGAAAAATTGTTAGACTGTCGCAAATCAATCCTAGGCCTAAGACAGTCTTAAAAGAATTGTGAGATAGTGAGCAATAGGCCCTGTCATTTTGACTTTCTTTTCATACCATGCAATCTCACCAATATTTGTCATATAATGTCAAAAATATCTGAATGTCTTGAGAATGTCCCACAGCTAGGCCTCCTTAGGCCTAATTGGCGGTTATTTCAGATTTCTTGACAACCTATTTTTTTGCTTCTAAGTAGGCGTTGCAATTCGCAGCACCATTTCTTTTATAAGTCTAATTGTATAAAACTTAACCAGGGGTCTGGCCGGACGAATGGTTGCCAACTGGTGGCTTCGTCACTGCGCCAGCATGCATGTATTCGTACGGAAGCTCATAAGAGTTATCTAAAACCCTGCCGACCCATCCCTCTGTTTGAACACAATTAAAGATGCTCTTAGCCAATTGCAATTTTGATGGTGCTATGACATTTAAAGTTTATATGATGCACTTTTTTGTAAGAGTTTATCCTTTCAGTTCAAACTATCATTTTACACTAGGTGAAAATACATCAAGAACAATGGGTGCTGAAAAAAGTGAGAAAGCTTCTATTTCTTTGTGCGATTATCTTTGATTAGAAATCATATATCGATTACTGGGCATTTGGTGGAGGACATGACTGGTTACTTATCCTACATTACTCAGTAAAATATACTTGAAACGGCATTGATTACACAATCGTTATTTTAGTGCTTCATGTCAGATCTCTCTCAACCTACGCAAGTTTAAGCCGATTGTTTCGTTGAAATATTCAGCTCAAATTCAAAAGCTTTCACCCCTGCATCCTTGACCTTTCACAATTATTGCTTTTACAAGTAATAATTATCATTACGATTAGGGCTTGAGTGTGGGACATGTAGGACGAGTGAGTGTGGACATGTAGGACGAGTGAGTGTAGGATATGTATGGCGAGTGAGTGTAGGACATGTAGGCCGAATGAGTGTGGGACATGTAGGACGAATGAGTGTGGGACATGTAGGACGAGTGAGTGTAGGACATGTGGGACGAGTGAGTGTGGGTCATGTAGGGCGAGTGAGTGTGGGACATGTAGGACGAGTGAGTTTGGGACATGTAGGACGAGTGAGTGTCGGACATGTAGGGCGAATGAGTGTGGGACATGTAGGACGAGTGAGTGTGGGACATGTAGGACGAGTGAGTGTGGGACATGTGGGACGAGTGAGTGTGGGACATGTAGGACGAGTGAGTGTGGGACATGTAGGACGAATGAGTGTGGGACATGTAGGGCGAGTGAATGTGGGACATGTAGGACGAGTGAGTGTACGACATGTAGGACGAGTGTATGACATGTAGGAAGAGTGAGTGTGGGACATGTAGGACGAGTGTGTGTGGGACATGTAGGACGAGTGTAGGACATGTAGGACGAGTGAGTGTGGGACATGTAGGACGAGTGAGTGTAGGACATGTAGGACGAGTGAGTGTGGGACATGTAGGACGAGTGAGTATGGGACATGTAGGACGAGTGTAGGACATGTAGGACGAGTGAGTTTGGGACATGTAGGACGAGTGAGTGTAGGACATGTAGGACGAGTGAGTGTGGGACATGTAGGACGAGTGTGTGTGGGACATGTAGGACAAGTGTAGGACATGTAGGACAAGTGATCGTGGGACATGTAAGACGAGTGTAGGACATGTAGGACGAGTGAGTGTGGGACATGTAGGACGAGTGTAGGACATGTAGGACGAGTGAGTGTGGGACATGTAGGACGAGTGTAGGACATGTAGGACGAGTGAGTGTAGGACATGTAGGACGAGTGAGTGTGGGACATGTAGGACGAGTGTGTGTGGGACATGTAGGACGAGTGTATGACATGTAGGACGAGTGAGTGTGGGACATGTGGGACGATTAAGTGTGGGACATGTAGGACGAGTGAGTGTGGGACATGTAGGGCGAGTGAATGTTGGATTTGTAGGACGAGTGGGTGTGGGACATGTAGGACGAGTGAATGTGGGACATGTGGGACGAGTGAGTGTGGGACATGTAGGACGAGTGAGTGTGGGACATGTAGGACGAGTGAGTGTGGGACATGTAGGACGAGTGAGTGTGGGACATGTAGGACGAGTGAGTGTGGGACATGTAGGACGAGTGAGTATGGGACATGTAGGACGAGTGAGTGTGTGACATGTAGGACGAGTGTGTGTGGGACATGTAGGACGAGTGTATGACATGTAGGACGAGTGAGTGTGGGACATGTAGGGCAATTGCGTGTGGGACATGTAGGACGAGTGAGTGTGGGACATGTAGGACGAGTGAGTGTGGGACATGTGGGACGAGTGAGTGTGGAACATGTGGGACGAGTGAGTGTACGACATGTAGGACGAGTGGGTGTGTTACATGTGGGACGAGTGTAGGACATGTAGGACGAGTGAGTGTGGGAAATGTAGGACGAGTGAGTGTAGGACATGTAGGACGAGTGAGTGTGGGACATGTAGGACGAGTGAGTATGGGACATGTAGGACGAGTGAGTGTGGGACATGTAGGACGAGTGTGTGTGGGACATGTAGGACGAGTGTAGGACATGTAGGACAAGTGATCGTGGGACATGTAAGACGAGTGTAGGACATGTAGGACAAGTGAATGTGGGACATGTAGGACGAGTGTAGGACATGTAGGACGAGTGAGTGTGTGACATGTAGGACGAGTGAGTGTAGGACATGTAGAACGAGTGAGTGTGGGACACGTAGGACGAGTGTGTGTGGGACATGTAGGACGAGTGTATGACATGTAGGACGAGTGAGTGTGGGACATGTGGGACGAATGAGTGTGGGACATGTAGGACGAGTGAGTGTGGGACATGTAGGGCAAGTGAATGTTGGATCTGTAGGACGAGTGGGTGTGGGACATGTAGGACGAGTGAATGTGGGACATGTGGGACGAGTGAGTGTGGGACATGTAGGACGAGTGAGTGTGGGACATGTAGGACGAGTGAGTGTGGGACATGTAGGACGAGTGAGTATGGGACATGTAGGACGAGTGAGTGTGGGACATGTAGGACGAGTGAGTGTAGGACATGTAGGACGAGTGAGTGTGGGACATGTAGGACGAGTGAGTGAAGGACATGTAGGACGAGTGAGTGTGGGACATGTAGGACGAGTGAGTGTGGGACATGTAGGACGAGTGAGTGTAGGACATGTAGGACGAGTGAGTGTGGGACATGTAGGACGAGTGAGTGTGGGACATGTAGGACGAGTGAGTGTGGGACATGTAGGACGAGTGAGTGTGGGACATGTAGGACGAGTGTGTGTGGGACATGTAGGGAGACTGAGCGTGGGACATGTAGGACGAGTGTGTGTGGGACATGTAGGACGAGTGAGTGTGGGACATGTAGGACGAGTGAGTGTGGGAATTGTAGGACGAGTGAGTGTAGGACATATCTATTTTCTTCAGGCCGGTGCCCAGTTTTTAGAGCTACCGGGGAATGCTGTACCTCTTTTCAAACTAGCGATGCGTATGAAGGGGGTGGACAGTAATGTTATGGACATATTTGAAGATATGTCCATATGCCCAGAATATACCACTATGAAATGTAAAAAACCTTGATGAGCGAGGGCTCGCTATTTCAATTACTTATCATAGAAACAATACCTGGCAATCACGGTAATGAAACATGTACGTCTAAGGCCTATAGCCTACTAGGCCTACAGTACTTAAAAGGGCGGGGGCCCTGGTGCAGTGGCTAAAGCTGCCTGCTTGAAAAGTCAAAGATCGCGGGTTCAAATCCCGCGCTGGCCCGCAAGCCTGAAAGAAACAAAGTGTTTCTTTCCCGCTCACTCGTAAATATTCAATATTGGGGGGAGCCTCCGCGACCGAGAGGTAGCGTGCTCGGCTTCAGACCGCCAGGGCTCGAATTTCGAATGCTGTGTCTGGAGGAAAGTGTCATGTCATTCATCTCACCATCCTCAGGAGATTCTCTTGGCCCAGTTTAGCCTATATGGACACAAAGGTGACCTAAAACCAAATACATTTTATTTATTTATAATACTTAAATAGGGCCTAGTTGAAAATCCTTTGACTAAAGTCGATCCCGGAAATGTAAGAGTAAAAATATTTCTAACGGCCGTAACCCCATAACATAGGTATTCTAATGAATGAGAAAAAGCTAACTAAGACATTTGGGATGCTTTTAAATTGATTAAAACCCTTTGGTCTCCATGATTTATACACAGGAAATTCAGCGTTGTAAGGGTTAACAATAATTTCAAATTGAAAACAAAAGTATTTGGTCTCTTGGTTGATATAAAAATATTGCAACGCTTTAACCCTTACAGCACCGAAATCGACTTTAGTCGTTAGTCGTCAGAATCTGACTCTGTAGACGTCAGATTCTGACGACCAAAATCGATCCCCGCGCTGTAAGAGTAATAATATTTCTAATGGCCGTAGACCCATAACATAGGTATTCAAATGAATCAGAAAGAGCTAACTAAGACATTTATGATGATTTCAAGATGAAAAAAATCATTTGGTTGCGATGTTTTTTTTACAAATTAATTCAGCGCTTTAAGGGCTAAAGGTTAAAGAAGTGAACTATGAGAGCATTTGATCACACAAGTCAGAAGCCATTAGAAGATTAGTATTTTGCAATTGATAACTCTGAAGCTCTGAGTAACCTTGAAGAACATCTCCAGATTATACCGCTTGTGTTATTCGAACCTCCAGCTTACAAACAACTTTTTTATAAGACAATTATTTAGATTGCAAAGTCAAAACCTCATCTTTAACTTGCAGGAAATAAATCGTCATATAGGAAAGAACCCTCCAAACATAACTGCATGTTTAGAGGTGTTAGCTGATCACAAAAACTTGCCTGGTATTTTTTGCTTTCACATGTTTCGCTCTCGAGTAACACCACTCAGATTAAATATACACAAGTTTACCTTTTCTGGTCCCACAATGCTTGACAGAGATTCAGATGACTGTCAGTACGGAGGGATATTTATATGGAGCAAACCGTGTCTTTATGTACTGACAGACATCAACATTATATGTTTAATAATGGGTCATCTATAAAAATAATGAGAGCATCTGATCACGCAAGAAGTCAGAAGCCATTAGCATATTATTTTTTTGAAATTGATAGATCTAAAGCTCTAAATAACCTTGAAAAACATCGCCAGATTATATGGCTTGTGTTATTCGTACCTCTAGCTTACAAACAACTTCTTTATAAGACATTACTTTCGATTGCAACGAAGTGAAGTATGTGAGCATTTGGCCCTCACAGAGCTCATTAGCAGATTGGCATTGTGCTTGTGGTAATTATAACTCGAACTTAACGACCAATTTTACAAGACCTCTGAAGAGAATATAAAAGATGTATCACGCCAATAGTGTGTAGTTCACTGTCAGTATTTCCACTGTATTCCGATAGAAGTTTATCTGTTACAGTGAGGGAATAATGGCGTTGTGCTACAGTGTGTCATTCTTGTTGATCAGCCTATCAGTCAGCTATATATCAGCCACAACGTATTGGACGACTACCGATTTTAACAACAGTGGTGTCCTACATAAGTTAGTGCTGCATGATATTGCTATGTGTCTTGTGGATGCTCGTCGTAGCAGTGCTAACTCTATGATTCACATGGTAAACGACATAAGACGCTGCTCTAGAAAACACTTATATCATTGTGCGAAATCTAAGATAGAAAAAGATGTGGAGGCCGTGAGATATCGGCAGGTGTTATTTGACAGAAACGTACACTGTGGAAAAGTGATTTTGCGCCCCATAGCAGCAGTCAGTCGTGGTCTTGAAACCGACATTCGGATCCGGGGCACAAAGGGTTACATAATACATTTCCATATGTTATTGTTTGATTTTGAATGGTGTAGTTTAGGATGTAGATCACATGGAATGGGGATCTCAGATTCAGCAGATGCTGTGACTGTCTGGTTTTGCGGCAGGAGAACACCGTGGAGTATGGTTCTTAGAGGAAGTGATATTCAATTACACATTCAAGTTGTACATGATAGACACAAACATGCCTTGTTCTTTTACAATAAATTAAAAGCAGACTGGGTTGAGCATTATACAGTTAACCTCCACTATCACCCAGTGATGCATAATTTCCGTCACAATTTCCCGCTTTTTTCTCACCTCGACGTTTTCCGCATGATGTATTATACCATACATATGATCGTACCGCCAATGCAGGAAGTACGAGTGAATCGTCCAGCCATGGACTCTGATGTAGTTTTTGCATTTTATGATGGACCTGGGCCTCTATCTCAACAGAGACATTTACCTAATCATCCCTACTATATTACAACATATGGGTTTCACGCCTATTTCACTTTTCGTATTCAAACAAGTCAAAACCTCATCTTTAACTTGCAGGCTATAAATCGTCATATAACGAAAGAACCTTCCAAACATAAATGCATGGCTAGAGGTACTATTGTGTTAGCAGATCACAAAAACTTTCCTACTATTTTTTGCTTTCACATGTTTCACTCTCGAGTAACACCACTCAGATTAAATATACACAAGTTTACCTTTTCTGGTCCCACAATGCTTGACAGTTCAGGAGATTTAGATGACTGTCAGTACGGAGGGATATTTATATATATAGGAATGGAACAAACCGTGTCTTTATGTACTGACAGACATCAACATTATATGTTTAATAATGGGTCATCTCTTCATCTATTAATTATATGGTACAAAGGTTATTCAACTGGCTACTTACACGCAGAAGTAGAGAATGAATCTTGTAGAACTATACATTTAGATTTACAACATTCTGTTTTCTCTCATCACCAAATGATACTGCACAATACAGACGGCTGTCTTCGGGTAATGTGTCCATCCTTAAACTACGATGGACAACTTTGCAAAATAACATTTAAAAACCCAGATAGAACAATTGGAATAGCAGGAGTTGTATTGAAAACACACAACGCTCTGTATGCGTGCGTGGGTCAAAGTGATTATTATAACAAGACATATACAATTTCAGCATTAGATTACCGGGAATGGCCATTTACTCAGCTCAAGCATGATAAAATATCCAAACCTTTGCAGCTTTACAATTACAGCACATTTCTCAACTTATACGAGTATAACATATCTATACCTTATGTTTGTCAAAACGGGACACATTTTAACCAATTTGGTGTTATCTTATCAAGGGCTTTTTGTATTATGGTCAAAATGGGTGAACCTCATTTTAAATCTGTCCAAGCTGGAAAACACACTTTTTACGAAATGACGAAGGAATGTATGTACTTTACTTATAAAGTCGAACCAGAGGAAATGGCGACCTTCTTATATTTCAAAACAAAAACGAGACAAACAGGAGTGACTTTTCTTGCTTCTTATAATAATAGATGTCCCAACGAGTGTAAAAATTATACCTACGTGCTGAAGGTGTGGGACAAATCTGGAAATCACACACGTTTATATAATGGAGTGGTCGGCAATTACACACTACAGTTCACTGGTTATTACCATGACGGCTTTATGTTACAAGTGATCCCTCCGACCAACCCCTGCTCTCCGGAGACTGGGTGTACCATAAACGTCGCCTGTACGCCTCCAATATATCCCATTGGAACAAGGAATTCTAGCAGTTTTCTTAATGACAATCAATTGATGCAAATATACCAGAGAAGGTGAGTGACTTTAACCCTTGAAGCGCTGAATTCTTTTTGTAAAATCCATGGAGACCAAAGGGTTTTTTTCATTTTGAAATCATCATAAATGTCTTCGTTTGCTCTTTCTGATTCATTTGAATACCTGTGTTGTGGGTCTACGGCCATTAGAAATAGTTGTACCCTTACAGCGCGGGGAACGACTTTAGTCGTCAGAATCTGACGTCTTTAGACGTCAGATTTTGACAACTAAAGTCGCTCCTTGTGCTGTAAGAGTTAAAATATGTATAATAGCCGTATTCAAATGAATCAGAAAAAGCGAACTAAGACAGTTATGGTGATTTCAAATAAAAAATAAAAAAAAGATTTCAAATAAAAAAAAACTTTGCTTTCCATGGTTTTTATAAAAAAAGTCGGCGCTGGGTTAAATAAATGTCCATTCTTTCAAACGAAATAAATCTCAATACAACTGAGGCGCTACAATATCGAATCCAATACCACACTTAAGATTAAATATACGACGGCAAGACAATGTAAATTAGCTCTGTATAAATGTAACTTGAGAAGAGTTCAGTAATTTTGGACGGATTTAGTAGTTTCAGACACTGTAGTTTGTCGCAGAGATATCTGGTAACTTGGCAAAGTGATTTTTTTCGAATTGTATAGGCCATATATTAACTATTTCAGATGGCTGCCGTCATTTTGGACAGTATCCCAGCAAACACAACACACTTGTATAACATGTCTCCGACGTTGGCCCAACATTGTACAAATGTTAGATAAATGTTTTGTGTTTACTGGGAGCGTCGCACGGGTCCTGTAGTAGCCTATCAGTAGCCTATTTAATTAATACACCAGACGTAGGCTGGGGCTAAGACATGGGCTAAGATGTCACCCGGAAGGGAAATAAAGCCTCTAATTCCACAGGGCTTATATCCAACATCCAAAGATGTATAAAGACCCGGGGGGTGCTCCCATACTTGGGAGTACTGGGGATGTGCCGCTGGACAGGGTGTCTTTTTTGAGCTTCCAGCTTTGGCACTGAGGGTGTCTTTTTTGAGCTTCCAAAATTGGCACAGGGTGCCTTTTTGAGCTTCCAGGTCTAGCACCCGCTTTTTTGCAGATTTTTCAGGCCATTTTCAGCCGAATTCCATCAATATTTTCAGATAGCCTCAATTTTTCAGATAAAAAAGATTTAGGTGTTTAAAAATGCCACTAAAACATGAAGTAAATTGGTAGTAAATTCCCCATAAACCAATCAATTAAATTCAGTGTTTATTTCAAAATTGGGACAGAGTATCTTTTAGCCATGCATGAGGCAAATTGCAACAGGATCAAGTTTTGACAATCTGCCGGAGGCACACCCCTACCCATTTCTAAGGCGAGTACCCCCCCCCCCCCCCTCGAGTGGACCCTACCCATTTCTAAGGCGAGTAACCTCCCCCCCCCCCCGCCCCCCGGGTATAACGGACGGCAGATATGGTATAGTTTTCGAAGCAGAAAGTGATGCAAGACGATGGTAGACAAAAATGATTATTTCATCCATATAATTATTTGTAGGGGGCCTACATGGCACACACGGTGCAAAAGCTTGACCCGTTGAACACTTTGTGTAGAATGATTTTACAAAGGACAACATCCGAATTTTACATACATTCTCACACTCCTCAGCGAACAATGTAAATTGATGCAGTATCGGAGTAAATCTCTGAAGCTCCATCAATCGCGTCATTAGCCCAGAGACCAGGAAGACCGAAAATTAAACAAGGCTCGACATATGGTAAGATATCCCACAAAAAATCCCAACAACGGGAGCCCGGTGTAGCCGTTTCAGCGTACCCCCCTTTCAGCATACCAGGGGTAGGCTTACGTTGAAACTAGCCTCAACTTACTGGGGAGTACATTGAAACTAGTTTTAGCATACCCCCGGTACTCTGAAACTAGAAACAGACCAATTTCAAGTAACTTCAGCTAGTTTTAGATTTCACCTGGTATTGAAACTAGTTTAAATTTTAGGATAAGCGTTACCGGGTAGATGAAAGCGCCAATTTTTTTTTATGGCTCAGTAGCCTATCCTGATCAAAGTTAGCCTAGGAGCCCAAAATTATTTTCTACTCAAGACACCTAAAAGTGATAAAATCCATAATGGCCGCCATTGGTACAAGATGAAACAATAAAATGATTTCATTTTCGGCAGAATAGACGTAGATTCTTGATTTTGGTGTCTAGCATACAGTCTTCAGTTATGCCTGAGATACTGATGTAGTCAGAAAGTACTTTGGACATTGCATTGTGAATAAAATCCAAGATGACCGTCATTTGTGCAAGGAGAACAATGAATTGATATCATTCTTGACACAATAGAAGCACAATCACAATTTTGGTGTGTACCATAAAGTTTTCAAGCATGTGTGACATAGAGGTGTGGCCAAAACGTACATTAGTCATAACATTGTGAGTAAAATCCAAGAAGGCCGCCATTTGTGCAAGGTCAAAACAATAAGTTTATATAATTTTAAACAAAATAGAAGTAGCGTCACGATTTAGATGTATGACGTTGGTTTTCCAAGTATTCCTGATTTTGTTGTGTGGTCAGAGAGTAGTTTTATATTTTATTGTGGGTGAAATTCAAGATGGCCGTCATTTGACAAGGTCACGGTCAAACAAAATTCGTGTCAAACAATTTTTTATATGATTC
Organism: Flabesymbios commensalis; assembly: GCA_964017125.1. NCBI lineage: Eukaryota > Metazoa > Annelida > Polychaeta > Terebellida > Flabelligeridae > Flabesymbios > Flabesymbios commensalis. The sequence goes on from OZ024904.1 coordinate 8,541,794, forward strand.
ATATGATTTTAACAAATTAACAATCTTGTATGTACATGTACATTTGTGGCAATATTTTTCCGGGTCAAACCATATATGCAGACGACCATAGTGCCGTAGAAAAAAACTATAACGACGAGCACGATGACATTCATGTCAACTTGGATTAGTATTCAGGGGCGTGCACAGGGGAGGGGGTCGGAGGGGTACTGACCCCCCCGACCCGAGCTGCGGATTTTTAAAATTTTCCAGAGATGTCCGGAACCCCCATATTTTTCTCAATTTTACCTCTTCCCCCCTCTTGACGGAAAGCTGCATACGCCCCCTGGTATTAACTCTTAAAGCGCTAAATAAGATTATCAGCATTTTCAAAACTCTTTATCGCCAGTTCTAATAGCAGCTTACCGGGGAGTACATTGAAACTCGTCTCGTCGCAGGTTCGTCTCTTTGCAGATGACTGTCGGGCAGATCAGGAGAAACTGCAGAGAGACCTATCTGCGTTACAGGACTGGGCAGATCGATGGGGGATGTGCTTCAACCCCTCGAAATGCTCGGTCCTGAGGGTGTCCAGGCCGAAATCAAAAAACCTGTGATTCCAGTACACCCTGAAAGGTGAAACATTAGAAAATGTTTCATCAACACCATATCTTGGTGTTTGCCTTAGCGAGACTCTGGAATGGGAGGCCCACATTAACAAAATTACAAGTAAAGCGAATTCCACCCTGGGCTTCCTTCGGAGGAACCTGAAGGCATGTCCCCCTAAATTAAGGGAGACTGCCTATTTCTCCCTGGTCAGATCATCCTTAGAATATTTTTCAGCAGTTTGGGACCCCTTTAGACAAAAAGACATTGATAAATTCGAAAAAATTCAAAGAGCAGCAGCAAGATTTGTCACCCAAAATTATAGACAAACAGCCAGTGTGACATCTCTCATTCAGAACTTGGGCTGGACTGACTTGAAAACAAGACGAAAAAATTCTAGGCTTTTATGTATGTTCAAAATTTTAAATGAGTTAGTTGAAATTCCTATCAATGACCGTTTAATCCCAGCAGATAGAAGAACACGTGGTGGGCACAATCAGGCTTATAAACACATCAGAGCTAACACCACACTGGGACAAAATTCTTTTTGGCATCGGACTATCCCTGATTGGAATTCTCCTCCGGCAGCTGCTATAGAATCGAAAACTGTGGCAGCATTCAAGAGTCAGCTGGTCGACTAGATCTGCCAGCCTCTCCCCCCCCCCTCCAGCCTGATACTCCACAATGGAGGGCTGCTGGAGTATTCACTGAAAGTCAAAGTTTTTTGACAAACTTGTATTGTTTAACCCTCACAGCGCAGGGATCTATATTAGACGCCAGAATCTGACGTCTGTAGACGTGGGCCGTATGCACCAACTTCACGTTTACCCCAGTGGGGGTAAATAATACCACAGAGGTATTAACCTCTGGGGTTTCATGAAACCCTAGAGGTGTCAACCTCCAGGGTTTTCCTGCGAATTTACCTCGTATGCACCATCTCCTGAAAACACGGGGGTACAAACCTCAATGGTTATATAATTTACCCCAGTGGTTATCCACTGTATTGAATATTTGATGGGGATTTCCCAATGTTTTGCTGTCAAACACAAACTACTACAGCAGTAAATGGTCAGCATCATTCATGCCTCATACCACAATGCTCACATAATTATGGTTAACAAAATAATAGAAATAGACACGGATAAAGCTGATAAAAAAATCTTAATGATGCATAAGAACATATAATTGTATAGGCCTATTTACGCCATAAATTGATCATGAACACGAAAATCCAGCAATTGTGTAGGCCCCTAATAATTAATGCAGATAACGACAATGTGCAAACATTGTGAAGACAATATGACATAGCAGCTATTATCATGACATTGGCCTAATTTTAATCAATCTATAACCGTGGATTTCATTATTTATTTAAGAGTCATTTTAATTAGTTATATTTAAGCATTCAAAGCAATTATTTTTCACCGGAGAGATGATTGCGGTATGTATTTGTTTATTGTTATGCTTTTAAATGAAATTCAAATATTCCACCCATAAAAAAAGACGTTTATAACACACGCGACTGTTGACTCCACTCTTTAATATGTTTTTCTCGAGAAAAGTCAGAAAAATTAAATATTGCAATGAGAAAAACATGAAAATCAATCAAATTTAAACTTTTCATTTTGTATATTATAAACGTAGGCCTGTGTATTGTAATTCCGTTGCACACGTTTTGAATCGTTCAGTGATTTTTATGTTAACTTGTAAATGTGTTTTGTTAACTTCATTTTAAATAACTAAGCAGTTTATTGGTGTATTTGTTTGTTTGACAAAAGTTCATTTTTAAACAAACATTATTAAATGTGTCAATAAACATGATAAATATATTGTATTACTATTTGTTTATCCCATTGCAGTTTTGTTAATTAAAAATCGGTATAATTCATAGTTACGCGGAGGACATAATGTTTGAAGATTTGTCGTAAACTTGCTAATAGCAATACTGTTTTAAATAAACGAAAAATGATTATCCTATACCTGCCGTTGATTTTAGAATATGGGTTTATATCCATGTTAATTCATATAGATTGTTTTGCTAGTTGAAGTAGTATAAATATGATTGACCATCAACATTTGCACGTTATCTAAAATAAAAGATGACAACTTCCTGTGTTTATTAGTTTTAAAGTCTTTTTATTTTGATGTTGTCGGCATTTAAATGCATCTAATCTACAATAATAATTTAAAAATCATTTTGTGCGATATTAAAGCTGTTAAGTTAACTAAAAAACGAAACAAATAAAAAATAATAGTATATGCCTAAAACATAGTGCATGCGGCAGCATTCTGTAAAGTATTCACATGTCATAGGTCTCTATACGATAGGATTCACATGTCTTGCATAACGTTTAGGATCATGACAGCGACGTTTACCACGTTGGTTGCCGATTTACCCCTGCTCCCTAGTAGGGGTAAATTTAACCCCGCACTAGGCCAAATTTACCCCCGTGCGACATTTACCCCCGCGTGGTGCATACGGGGTATGTCGTTTTTCAAATTTACCCAAGCGATACCTCTAGGGTTTGTCCAAACCTCCGGTTGGTGCATACGGCGATCCCCGCACTGTATGAGTAAAAATATTTCTAATGGCCGTAGACCTATAACATGGTCAACATAGGTATTCAAATGTACCGGAAAGAGCTGACTAGGACATTTATCATTATTTCAAATTAAAGAAAACCCTTTGGTCTCCATGGTTTACACACAAATATATCAGCGCTCCAAGGGTTAACCCTTTAACCGCCAAATTATTCAATCTGAATTTTCACCCACTTGAAATTGTGTCTCGCTGACGCGATCCACAACTTCAAGTGGGTGAAAATTATTCAGATTTGACAAAATGGGGGTTAACTGTTTTCAAATATTGCTGATTGATGTCATTTTTTATTTTTTTAACATGTTTAGAAGGTGGTACTTAATGTGCTAATAAAAAATAAAAACCCGAATATATGCGGCACCGGCGGTTAAAGGGTTAAACTACTTTTTGCTATTTCTGCTTTTTCTTGAGCAGCTCACTGTCATGGATGGAGGCACAGGCTCATTGTAAATCAAGACACATGACCTTATTTCAATTTGGAACCCAGCCTTCAATGTATCATCGAGTAGCCGTGGATGATGATTTTCTACTCGAGAAATATTATGAAACTGCAACAGATGTTGGTGATGCTATATACTTGGGCCTCAAGCGAAATTCGGAGGTAATTTTGCTAAAAATATATAGACGACTGACATGCTTATGATTTCACGGTCATTTTTGTTATAAGGTGATACATTTCTACAGGCAATAATATAAATAATCTTTTACATACAGCAACTTTGATAATTCAAAACTGTTTAATAAAACTGAATCGCTGAATTAGTCTGAAGGTATTGTATTATTAGGAAGTAATGTGTGATTTTTAAGGATGTTTCTGAATATTTTAACATAATCGTTGTAGGGCAGATTCATAAATTGGGAAGATGGCACCCCGGTGACAGAAACAAACTGGCTGCATGAAGCAGAGATTAGGACTTACAATTTGGATCATTTAGCGAGTCCACATGTAGTTGATTCTATTACAGTGTCAATCAAGAGGAAGCAGCCGAACCATAACTGTACAGCAGCTGTTCTGATAAACTTAATGTTGTGGTGGATAATTATTCCATGTGATGAAGCTATTAATGCGTCGTTTGTGTGTCAGTCTGAGCTGGACATCAAGTACAGACCTCCTGCTGTGGCTGTTAATCCACATAACGCCACGTGTGCCGCCGGCTCTATATCACTCTCCAATAGTCAAAAGTGCTACTTACTGCTGGAAGCTCAGAAACAAATATCTTTTTCCACCGTTATGAAAACATGCCATGCAGAAAATGGTGATATTTTAGAAATTGAAGTTACAGATTACGTAGGCTCAGCTGTTGACAATCAAAAACTAATGTGGGCTTTTTTAGAATCATATGAGAAAACGTATGATAATCATTTTAAAGATAAAGGGCCGAGCCATGAATTGTTAAAATGGATAGTATTTGGTAATTATTTGAGTAAAAATTCCATGGCCAGCAAATTAGCAAATATCTTGAAATGGACACTTTCACATGGACCTGAGGGTACTTTACCACTGGCAGATATTAATATCTTTGTGGCAGTAAACTCGTACTGTGGTATCATGAGGTATATGGGGTACGCACGGTTATATCATGATAAATTACCTGATGGGTTTGTTAAAGGTTGGGGTGTTAAATATATCCCATGCCATGATTCATTTGACGTTGATGCGATAGTTTGCGAGAAGCCGATTATACCTTTTGTGATGTCTTCATGTGGAATTGGGTTTTTTGAATGCGAGGATGGAACCTGTATTTTATCTACTTATAGATGTGATTTTGTATATGACTGTTTTGACAAAAGTGATGAAGCTAAATGTGAGGAATATAATCAAATGACTAATCAATCCATAAACATACCGTGTGCGATGAATAATAACTGCTCACTGCCTCATGACCAGTCAAGAGTATTTCTTCATGACATGTGTGATGGCATATTCTCTACTCTTGTATTCGTGAAGGAAAAACAAGTATGTCACAAGAACGAAATTGTTAGAAAAGATGTACTTCATTTGCAGCATGATAAAAACACCATAATTTCCCTGTGGACGGCATATCACGATCACACGCGTATTCTGACTGCATTTGACAATTACTTATATAGGCCACCACCCCCACCAGAATATATGCCAGCTATTGCTCGGCTAACACACACATACAAGAATAAAAAACGAGAAATACTATGTAACAATCAAAGCACCACCTACATTGATATCAGATGTAGAATCACCGTTAATAATGACAATTGTATTTTTGGACCAACCAAGGACATATGTAGTGATATTATCTGTCCTGGTATGTTTAAATGCTATGGTTACTATTGTATTCAGATATCACAAGTGTGTGACGGACAATCAGATTGTCTGTATGGAGATGACGAGGCGCACTGTGACAGACTCGTGTGCCCTGGTTCTATTAAGTGTCGAGGTGAGAATAGGTGTGTGGGATCTGAAGATGTGTGTGATGGTACAGCTAATTGTCTGTATTCCTTCGATGATGAAGTCTCCTGTCACATCTGTCCCAATGATTGTACATGTGACGGCTACATGGTATTCTGTACATCTGTAAACACATGGGGTAATAACAAAACCAGACTAGATTACTCAAAAGGTCTCAATAAAAAGGGTTTTTTGAAAACAATTACCATGGATTATTTACGTATAGAGACTATGCTGTATTTGGACATTTCACAATGCTCGTTAACTGATGTCTCGTTCACATCAAAGGACGACATAATTCCACAACTGCTCCATGCTAACTTTAGCAATAACCATCTAGTCAACATCAATTTCACGTCAAATCGTTTTTACTCGTTTGTATTGATAATGGATGTCGGCAACAATTTTATAACACATATCCATTTCAAAAATATTTTATTCAAATATCTAACTGTATTGATATTGAGCGGTAATCCTATAAAAGAGGTTCATTTGATAAATATTAACAGTACTTTATTCACATTAAAACTTTTGGAATTAAAAGAGGTCAAATTTAGTCCATATATGATTATAAATCCGACAGCACAATGCATTATCGTTGTTTCTCATCCCAGAGTGTGTTGCATATTACCCTCTACAGCAATATGTAGAAGCTTCAATCAGAGAAAAGTGCTTTGTTTCGGGTTGTTTTCTGGTCTAGCCTCTGAGGTCTATACCTATACCGTTGTTATATTGTCAATAGCTATTTTTATTTTTAAACTGTTCAAAAGTGTATTTAATAGCTCGTGGATAAACAATCATAAACTGTATTATATTGCTAGCACAGCTAATTACACTATCGCGGATTTGTTCTCTATCATGTATAATGTAGCACTGATTGCTGCTCATATATCGCATGTTAATTGGCTATTTTGGCGCAAGAGCCTTTTTTGTCGTTTCCTCAGAGGAATAATATCGCTAAGTTTACGCGGTAGTTTAATATACAAAACAATGTGTATAGTTATCATAGCATTAAAAATCATATACCCATTCCGACATCAATTAGGACGGCTAAAATATTTACCGCTGATATCATTTTTCATATGGATCACGCTTATAAGCTTGGATGTCATATCAGCTGCTATTAGCACAGATATTTACCTCGACCAATTTTGTACTTTTTTAAATTGTCACGATAAATTGACATATATGTTATTGGGCCAAGTAGTGGTAGATTTCACATGTATCATTTTGTTTGTTGTATTTTTATGGGAAGCGTATCTGCTTTTAAGGGAGAGATCACGTATATCTAGTGGTATTCAACATAAAAAACAGTTGAATTTCAACAAAATAACTTTTAAACTGGGAAAATTGCTATATTCTGATATTGTTTTAAGAATAGCATTTTTTATCATATACATTGTCAAATATTCATATCCAATTCAAGTAGAATTATGTTTTGCCATAGCATTCTATATATTGCCTTTAAATATTATTATTTTCAACTTGCTAAACGCATTCTAAAAATGTGAAAAAATCGCGCTGTGACACATACATGCTGTATTGCACAGAAACTTTAAAACATAGACACACTGTGTGACACAGACACACTGTGACACAGACACAGTGTGACACAGACACACTGTGTGACACAGACACACTGTGTGACACAGACACACTGTGACACAGACACACTGTGACACAGACACACTGTGACACAGACACACTGTGTGACACAGACACACTGTGTGACACAGACACACTGTGACACAGACACACTGTGACACAGACACACTGTGTGACATAGACACACTGTGTGACACAGACACACTGTGACACAGACACACTATGACACAGACACACTGTGACACAGACACACTGTGTGACACAGACACACTGTGACACAGACACACTGTGTGACACAGACACACTGTGTGACACAGACACACTGTGTGGCACAGACACACTGTGACACAGACACGCTGTGTGACACAGACACAAAGTGTGTCACGAACACACTGTGTGACACAGACACACTGTGACACAGACACAGTGTAATACAGACGCACTGTGACAGACATACTGTGTGACACAGACACACTGTGTGACACAGACACACTGTGACACAGACACACTGTGTGACACAGACACACTGTGTGACATAGACATACTGTGTGACATAGACACACTGTGACACAGACACACTGTGACACAGACACACTGTGACACAGACACGCTGTGTGACACAGACACACTGTGACACAGACACACTGTGACACAGACACACTGTGACACAGACACACCGTGTGACATAGACACACTGTGACATAGACACACTGTGTGACACAGACACACTATGTGCCACAGACACACTGTGTGACACAGACACAATGTGTGACACAGACAAACTGTGTGACACAGACACACTGTGTGACACAGACACACTGTGACACAGACACACTGTGTGACACAGACACACTATGTGCCACAGACACACTGTGTGACACAGACACAATGTGTGACACAGACACAATGTGTGACACAGACAAACTGTGTGACACAGACACACTGTGTGACACAGACACACTGTGACACAGACACACTGTGTGACACAGACACACTGTGTGACACAGACACACTGTGTGACATAGACACACTGTGTGACACAGACACACTGTGTGACACAGACACACTGTGACACAGACACACTGTGTGACACAGACACACTGTGACATAGACACACTGTGACACAGACACACTGTGACACAGACACAATGTGTGACACAGACACATTGTGACACAGACACACTGTGTGACACAGACACACTGTGTGACACAGACACACTGTGTGACACAGACACACTGTGTGACACAGACACACTGTGACACAGACACACTGTGTGACACAGACACACAGTGACACAGACACACTGTGACACAGACACACTGTGACACAGACACACTGTGTGACAGAGACACACTGTGACACAGACACACTGTGTGACACAGACACACTGTGACACAGACACACTGTATGACACAGACACACTGTATGACACAGACACACTGTGACACAGACACACTGTGTGACACAGACATATTGTGTGACACAGACACACAGTGACACAGACACACTGTGACACAGACACACTGTGACATAGGCACACTGTGTGACACAGACACACTGTTTGACACAGACACACAGTGACACAGACACACTGTGACACAGACACACTGTGTGACACAGACACACTGTGACACAGACACACTGTGTGACACAGACACACTGTGACACAGACACACTGTGTGACACAGACACACTGTGTGACATAGACATACTGTGTGACATAGACACACTGTGACACAGACACACTGTGACACAGACACACTGTGACACAGACACGCTGTGTGACACAGACACACTGTGACACAGACACACTGTGACACAGACACACTGTGACACAGATACACTGTGTGACAGAGACACACTGTGTGACAGAGACACACTGTGACACAGACACACTGTGTGACACAGACACACTGTATGACACAGACACACTGTATGACACAGACACACTGTGACACAGACACACTGTGTGACACAGACATACTGTGTGACACAGACACACAGTGACACAGACACACTGTGTGACACAGACATACTGTGTGACACAGACACACTGTGACACAGACACACTGTATGACACAGACACACTGTGACACAGACACACTGTGTGACACAGACACACTGTGTGACACAGACACACTGTGTGACACAGACACACTGTGACACAGACACACTGTGACAAAGACACACCGTGTGACATAGACACACTGTGACATAGACACACTGTGTGACACAGACACACTATGTGCCACAGACACACTGTGTGACACAGACACAATGTGTGACACAGACAAACTGTGTGACACAGACACACTGTGTGACACAGACACACTGTGACACAGACACACAGTGACACAGACACACTGTGTGACACAGACACACTATGTGCCACAGACACACTGTGTGACACAGACACAATGTGTGACACAGACACAATGTGTGACACAGACAAACTGTGTGACACAGACACACTGTGTGACACAGACACACTGTGACACAGACACACTGTGTGACACAGACACACTGTGTGACACAGACACACTGTGTGACATAGACACACTGTGTGACACAGACACACTGTGTGACACAGACACACTGTGACACAGACACACTGTGTGACACAGACACACTGTGACATAGACACACTGTGACACAGACACACTGTGACACAGACACAATGTGTGACACAGACACATTGTGACACAGACACACTGTGTGACACAGACACAATGTGTGACACAGACACACTGTGTGACACAGACACACTGTGTGACACAGACACACTGTGACACAGACACACTGTGTGACACAGACACACTGTGTGACACAGACACACAGTGACACAGACACACTGTGACACAGACACACTGTGACACAGACACACTGTGTGACAGAGACACACTGTGACACAGACACACTGTGTGACACAGACACACTGTGACACAGACACACTGTATGACACAGACACACTGTATGACACAGACACACTGTGTGACACAGACATATTGTGTGACACAGACACACAGTGACACAGACACACTGTGACACAGACACACTGTGACATAGGCACACTGTGTGACACAGACACACTGTTTGACACAGACACACAGTGACACAGACACACTGTGACACAGACACACTGTGTGACACAGACACACTGTGTGACAGAGACACACTGTGTGACACAGACACACTATGACACAGACACACTGTGTGACACAGACACACTGTGACACAGACACACTGTATGACACAGACACACTGTGACACAGACACACTGTGTGACACAGACACACTGTGACACAGACACACTGTATGACACAGACACACTGTGACACAGACACACTGTGTGACACAGACATACTGTCTGACACAGACATACTGTGACACAGACACACTGTGTGACAAAGACACACTGTGTGACACAGACACACTGTGACACAGACACACTGTGACACAGACACACTGTGACACGGACACACTGTGTGACACAGACACACTGTGTGACACAGACACACTGTGTGACACACAGACACGCTGTGTGACACAGACACACTGTGACACAGACACACTGTGTGACACAGACACACTGTGTGACACAGACACACTGTGACACAGACAGACTGTGACAAAGACACAATGTGTGACACAGACACACTGGGACATAGACACACTGTGGCACAGACACACTGTGACACAGACACAGTGTGTGACACAGACACACTGTGACACAGACACACTGTGTGACACAGACACACAGTGACACAGACACACTGTGACACAGACACACTGTGACATGGACACTCTGTGTGACACAGACACACTGTGTGACACAGACACACTGTGACACAGTCACACTGTGACACAGACACACTGTGTGACACAGACACACTGTGTGACACAGATACACTGTGTGATACAGACACACTGTGACATAGACACACTGTGTGACATAGACACACTGTGACACAGACACACTGTGTGACACAGATACACTGTGTGATACAGACACACTGTGTGACACAGACACACTGTGTGACACAGACACACTGTGACACAGACACACTGTGACACAGACACAGTGTGTGATACATACACACTGTGTGACACAGACACACTGTGACACAGACACACTGTGACACAGACACAGTGTGTGACACAGACACACTGTGTGACACAGACACACTGTGACAAAGACACAATGTGTGACACAGACACACTGTGACACAGACACACTGTGTGACACAGACACACAGTGACACAGACACACTGTGTGACACAGACACACAGTGACACAGACACACTGTGACACAGACACACTGTGACATGGACACTCTGTGTGACACAGACACACTGTGTGACACAGACACACTGTGACACAGACACACTGTGACACAGACACACTGTGTGACACAGACACACAGTGACACAGACACACTGTGACACAGACACACTGTGACATGGACACTCTGTGTGACACAGACACACTGTGTGACACAGACACACTGTGACACAGACACACTGTGACACAGACACACTGTGTGACACAGACACACTGTGTGACAGAGACACACTGTGACACAGACACACTGTGTGACTCAGACACACTGTGACACAGACACACTGTATGACACAGACACACTGTGACACAGACACACTGTGACACAGACACACTGTGTGACACAGACATACTGTGTGACACAGACACACTGTGACACAGACACACTGTGACACAGACACACTGTGACACAGACACACTGTGACACAGACACACTGTGACACAGACACACTGTGACACAGACACACTGTAACATAGACACACTGTGACACAGACACACTGTGTGACACAGACACACTGTGTGACACAGACACACTGTGACACAGACACACTGTGACACAGACACACTGTGTGACACAGACACACTGTGACACAGACACACTGTGACACAGACACACTGTGACACAGACACACTGTGTGACACAGACACACTGTGTGACACAGACACAATGTGACACAGACACACTGTGTGACACAGACACACTGTGTGACACAGACACACTATGACACAGACACACTGTGGCACAGACACACTGTGTGACGCAGACACACTGTGACACAGACACACTATGACACAGACACACTGTGACACAGACACACTGTGACAGAGACACACTGTGTGACACAGACACACTATGACACAGACACACTGTGACACAGACACACTGTGTGACACAGACACACTGTGTGACACAGACACACTGTGACACAGACACACTGTGTGACACAGACACACTTTGACACAGACACACTGTGTGACACAGACACACTGTGACACAGACACACTGTGACACAGACACACTGTGTGACACAGACACACTGTGTGACACAGACACACTGTGACACAGACACACTGTGTGACACAGACACACTTTGACACAGACACACTATGACACAGACACACTGTGACACAGACACACTGTGTGACACAGACACACTGTGTGACACAGACACACTGTGACACAGACACACTGTGTGACACAGACACACTGTGTGACACAGACACACTGTGACACAGACACACTATGACACAGACACACTGTGTGACACAGACACACTGTGTGACACAGACACACTGTGTGACACAGACACACTGTGTGACATAGACACACTGTGTGACACAGACACACTGTGTGACACAGACACACTGTGTGACACAGACACACTGTGACACAGACACACTGTGTGACACAGACACACTGTGACATAGACACACTGTGACACAGACACACTGTGACACAGACACAATGTGTGACACAGACACATTGTGACACAGACACACTGTGTGACAGAGACACACTGTGACACAGACACACTGTGACACAGACACACTGTGACACAGACACACTGTGTGACAGAGATACACTGTGACACAGACACACTGTGTGACACAGACACACTGTGACACAGACACACTGTATGACACAGACACACTGTATGACACAGACACACTGTGACACAGACACACTGTGTGACACAGACATATTGTGTGACACAGACACACAGTGACACAGACACACTGTGACACAGACACACTGTGACATAGGCACACTGTGTGACACAGACACACTGTTTGACACAGACACACAGTGACACAGACACACTGTGACACAGACACACTGTGTGACACAGACACACTGTATGACACAGACACACTGTGACACAGACACACTGTGACACAGACACACTGTATGACACAGACACACTGTATGACACAGACACACTGTGACACAGACACACTGTGTGACACAGACACACTGTGACACAGACACACTGTGACACAGACACACTGTGTGACATAGACACACTGTGACACAGACACACTGTGTGACACAGACACACTGTGACACAGACACACTGTGTGACACAGACACAAAGTGTGTCACGGACACACTGTGTGACACAGACACACTGTGTGACACAGACACACTGTGTGACATAGACATACTGAGTGACACAAACACTCTGTGACACAGACACACTGTGACACAGACACACTGTGACACAGACACACTGTGACACAGACACACTGTGTGACACAGACACACTGTGTGACATAGACATACTGTGTGACATAGACACACTGTGACACAGATACAGACACACTGTGACAAAGACACACTGTGACACAGACACTTTGTGTGACACAGACACACTGTGACACAGACACACTGTGACACAGACACACTGTGACACAGACACACTGTGTGACATAGACATACTGTGTGACACAGACACACTTTAACACAGACATACTGTGACACAGACACTCTGTGTGGCACAGACACGTTGTGACACAGACACACAGTGACACAGACACACTGTGACACAGACACAGTGTGACACAGACACACTGTGTGACACACTATGTGACACAGACACAGACACTGTGACACAAACACACTGTGTGACACAGACACACTGTGACACAGACACACTATGTGACACAGACACACTGTGACACAGGCACACTGTGACACAGACAATCTGTGTGACACAGACACGCTGTGACACAGACACACTGTGACACAGACACACTGTGACACAGACACACTGTGTGACACAGACACACTGTGTGACACAGACACACTTTAACACAGACATACTGTGACACAGACACTCTGTGTGGCACAGACACGTTGTGACACAGACACACAGTGACACAGACACACTGTGACACAGACACAGTGTGACACAGACACACTGTGTGACACAGATACACTGTGCGACACAAACACACTGTGACACTGACACGCTGTGTGACACAGACACACTGTGTGACACAGACACACTGTGACACAGACACACTGTGTGACACAGACACACTGTGTGACACAGACACACTGTGTGACACAGACACACTGTGACACAGACACACTGTGTGACATAGACACACTGTGACACAGACACAAAGTGTGTCACGGACACAATGTGTGTCACGGACACACTGTGTGACACAGACACACTGTGACACAGACACACTGTGACACAGACACACTGAGTGACACAGACACACTGAGTGACACAAACACTCTGTGACACAGACACACTGTGACACAGACACACTGTGACACAGACACACTGTGACACAGACACACTGTGTGACACAGACACACTGTGTGACATAGACATACTGTGTGACATAGACACACTGTGACACAGATACAGACACACTGTGACACAGACACACTGTGACACAGACACGCTGTGTGACACAGACACACTGTAACACAGACACACTGTGACACAGACACACTGTGACACAGACATACTGTGTGACACAGACACACTGTGTGACACAGACACACTTTAACACAGACATACTGTGACACAGACACTCTGTGTGGCACAGACACGTTGTGACACAGACACACAGTGACACAGACACACTGTGACACAGACACAGTGTGACACAGACACACTGTGTGACACAGATACACTGTGCGACACAAACACACTGTGACACTGACACGCTGTGTGACACAGACACACTGTGTGACACAGACACACTGTGACACAGACACACTGTGTGACACAGACACACTGTGTGACACAGACACACTGTGTGACACAGACACACTGTGACACAGACACACTGTGTGACATAGACACACTGTGACACAGACACAAAGTGTGTCACGGACACAATGTGTGTCACGGACACACTGTGTGACACAGACACACTGTGACACAGACACACTGTGACACAGACACACTGAGTGACACAGACACACTGAGTGACACAAACACTCTGTGACACAGACACACTGTGACACAGACACACTGTGACACAGACACACTGTGACACAGACACACTGTGTGACACAGACACACTGTGTGACATAGACATACTGTGTGACATAGACACACTGTGACACAGATACAGACACACTGTGACACAGACACACTGTGACACAGACACGCTGTGTGACACAGACACACTGTAACACAGACACACTGTGACACAGACACACTGTGACACAGACATACTGTGTGACACAGACACACTGTGACACAGACACACTGTGACACAAACACACTGTGACACAGACACACTGTGTGACACAGACACACTGTGACACAGACACACTGTGTGACACAGACACACTGTGTGACACAGACACACTGTGACACAGACACTCTGTGTGGCACAGACACGCTGTGTGACACAGACACACTGTGACACAGACAGACTGTGACACAGACACACTGTGACACAGACACACTGTGACACAGACACACTGTGACACAGACACTCTGTGTGGCACAGACACACTGTGACACAGACACACTGTGAAACAGACACACTGTGACACAGACACACTGTGACACAGACACACTGTGTGACACAGACACTCTGTGTGGCACAGACACACTGTGACACAGACACACTGTGAAACAGACACACTGTGACACAGACACACTGTGACACAGACACACTATGTGACACACTATGTGACACAGACACAGACACTGTGACACAAACACACTGTGTGACACAGACACACTGTGACACAGACACACTATGTGACACAGACACACTGTGACACAGGCACACTGTGACACAGACAATCTGTGTGACACAGACACGCTGTGACACAGACACACTGTGACACAGACACACTGTGACACAGACACACTGTGTGACACAGACACACTGTGTGACACAGACACACTTTAACACAGACACACTGTGACACAGACACTCTGTGTGGCACAGACACGTTGTGACACAGACACACAGTGACACAGACACACTGTGACACAGACACAGTGTGACACAGACACACTGTGTGACACAGACACACTGTGCGACACAAACACACTGTGACACTGACACGCCGTGTGACACAGACACACTGTGTGACACAGACACACTGTGTGACACAGACACACTGTGACACAGACACACTGTGTGACACAAACACACTGTGTGACACAGACACACTGTGTGACACAGACACACTGTATGACACAGACACACTGTGACACAGACACACTGTGTGACACAGACACACTGTGTGACACAGACACACTGTGTGACACAAACACACTGTGTGACACAGACACACTGTGTGACACAGACACACTGTGTGACACAGACACACTGTGTGACACAGACACACTGTGTGACACAGACACACTGTGTGACACAGACACACTGTGACACAGACACTCTGTGTGACATAGACACACTGTGACACAGACACAGTGTGACACAGACACACTGTGTGACACAGACACACTGTGACACAGACACTCTGTGTGACACAGACACACTGTGACACAGACACAGTGTGACACAGACACACTGTGTGACACAGACACACTGTGCGACACAAACACACTGTGACACTGACACGCCGTGTGACACAGACACACTGTGTGACACAGACACACTGTGAGACACAGACACACTGTGACACAGACACACTGTGTGACACAGACACACTGTGTGACACAGACACACTGTGTGACACAAACACACTGTGTGACACAGACACACTGTGACACAGACACTCTGTGACACAGACACACAGTGTGACACAGACACACTGTGACACAGACACACTGTGTGACACAAACACACTGTGTGACACAGACACACTGTGTGACACAGACACACTGTGTGACACAGACACACTGTGTGACACAAACACACTGTGTGACACAGACACACTGTGTGACACAGACACACTGTGTGACACAGACACACTGTGTGACACAGACACACTGTGTGACACAGACACACTGTGACATAGACACACTGTGACACAGACACACTGTGACACAGACACACTGTGTGACACAGACACAAAGTGTGTCACGGACACACTGTGACACAGACACACTGTGACACAGACACACTGAGTGACACAGACACACTGAGTGACACAAACACTCTGTGACACAGACACACTGTGACACAGACACACTGTGACACAGACACACTGTGACACAGACACACTGTGTGACACAGACACACTGTGTGACATAGACATACTGTGTGACATAGACACACTGTGACACAGATACAGACACACTGTGACACAGACACACTGTGACACAGACACACTGTGACACAGACACACTGTGTGACACAGACACACTGTGACACAGACACACTGTGACACAAACACACTGTGTGACACAGACACACTTTGACACAGACATACTGTGTGCCACAGACACACTATGTGACACAGACACACTGTGACACAGGCACACTGTGACACAGACAATCTGTGTGACACAGACACGCTGTGACGCAGACACACTGTGACACAGACACACTGTGACACAGACACACTGTGTGACACAGACACACTTTAACACAGACACACTGTGACACAGACACACTGTGACACAGACACTCTGTGTGGCACAGACACGTTGTGACACAGACACACTGTGTGACACAGACACACTGTGTGACACATACACACTGTGTGACACAGACACACTGTGTGACACAGACACACTGTGTGACACAGACACACTGTGTGACACAGACACACTGTGTGACACAGACACACTGTGACACAGACACTCTGTGTGGCACAGACACGTTGTGACACAGACACACTGTGACACAGACACACTGTGCAACACAGACACACTGTGACATAGACACACTGTGTGACACAGACACACTGTGTGACACAGACACACTGTGTGACACAGACACACTGTGTGACACAGACACACTGTGACACAGACACTCTGTGTGGCACAGACACGTTGTGACACAGACACACTGTGACACAGACACACTGTGCAACAACAGACACACTGTGACATAGACACACTGTGTGACACAGACACACTGTGTGACACAGACACACTGTGTGACACAGACACACTGTATGACACAGACACACTGTGACACAGACACACTGTGTGACACAGACACACTGTGTGACACAGACACACTGTGTGACACAGACACACTGTGACACAGACACACTGTGTGACACAGACACACTGTGTGACACAGACACACTGTGTGACACAGACACACTGTGTGACACAGACACACTGTGTGACACAGACACACTGTGTGACACAGACACACTGTGTGACACAGACACACTGTGACACAGACACTCTGTGTGGCACAGACACGCTGTGTGACACAGACACACTGTGACACAGACAGACTGTGACACAGACACACTGTGACACAGACACACTGTGACACAGACACACTGTGACACAGACACTCTGTGTGGCACAGACACACTGTGACACAGACACACTGTGACACAGACATACTGTGTGACACAGACACACTGTGTGACACAGACACACTGTGACACAGACAGACTGTGACACAGTCACACTGTGACACAGACACACTGTGAAACAGACACACTGTGACACAGACACTCTGTGTGACACAGACACTCTGTGTGACACAGACACTCTGTGTGACACAGACACACTGTGACACAGACACACTGTGGCACAGACACACTGTGACAAAGACACACTGTGACACAGACACACTGTGTGACACAGACACACTGTGACACAGACACACTGTGAAACAGACACACTGTGACACAGACACACTGTGACACAGACACACTGTGACACAGACACACTGTGTGACACAGACACTCTGTGTGACACAGACACACTGTAACACAGACACTCTGTGTGACACAGACACACTGTGTGACACAGACACACCGTGACACAGACACACTGTGACACAGACACACTGTGTGGCACAGACACACTGTGTGACACAGACACACTGTGTGACACAGACACACTGTGACACAGACACACTGTGACACAGACACTCTGTGTGGCACAGACACGCTGTGACACAGACACACTGTGACACAGACAAACTGTGTGACACAGACACACTGTGTGACACAGACACACTGTGTGACACAGACACACTGTGTGACACAGACACACTGTGACACAGACACACTGTGACACAGACACACTGTGTGGCACAGACACACTGTTTGACACAAACACACTGTGTGACACAGACACACTGTGTGACACAAACACACTGTGACTCAGACACACTGTGTGACATAGACACACTGTGTGACACAGACACACTGTGTGACACAGACACACTGTGTGACCCAGACACACTGTGTGACACAGACACACTGTGACACAGACACAACATGTGACACAGACACACTGTGTGACACAGACACACTGTGTGACACAGACACACTGTGTGACACAGACACACTGTGTGACACAGACACACTGTGTGACACAGACACACTGTGTGACATAGACACACTGTGTGACACAGACACACTGTGTGACATAGACACACTGTGTGACATAGACACACTGTGTGACACAGACACACTGTGTGACACAGACACACTGTGTGACACAGACACACTGTGTGACATAGACACACTGTGTGACACAGACACACTGTGCGACACAGACACACTGTGTGACACAGACACACTGTGACACAGACACACTGTGTGACACAGACACACTGTGACATAGACACACTGTGACACAGACACACTGTGACACAGACACAATGTGTGACACAGACACACTGTGTGACACAGACACACTGTGTGACACAGACACACTGTGTGACATAGACACACTGTGACACAGACACACTGTGTGACATAGACACACTGTGTGACACAGACACAAAGTGTGTCACGGACACACTGTGTGACACAGACACACTGTGACACAGACACACTGTGACACAGACACACTGTGTGACACAGACACACTGAGTGACACAAACACTCTGTGACACAAACACTCTGTGACACAGAAACACTGTGACACAGACACACTGTGACACAGACACACTGTGACACAGACACACTGTGTGACACAGACACACTGTGTGACATAGACATACTGTGTGACATAGACACACTGTGACACAGATACAGACACACTGTGACAAAGACACACTGTGACACAGACACGCTGTGTGACACAGACACACTGTGACACAGACACACTGTGACACAGACACACTGTGACACAGACACACTATGTGACACAGACACACTGTGTGACACAGACACACTGTGTGACACAGACACACTGTGTGACACAGACATACTGTGTGACACAGACACACTGTTTGACACAGACACACTATGACACAGACACACTGTGACACAGACACTCTATGTGACACACTATGTGACACAGACACAGACACTGTGACACAGACACACTGTGTGACACAGACACACTATGACACAGACACACTGTGACACAGACACACTATGTGACACACTATGTGACACAGACATACTGTGACACAAACACACTGTGTGACACAGACACACTTTGACACAGACATACTGTGTGCCACAGACACACTATGTGACACAGACACACTGTGACACAGGCACACTGTGACACAGACAATCTGTGTGACACAGACACGCTGTGACACAGACACACTGTGACACAGACACACTGTGTGACACAGACACACTGTGTGACACAGACACACTTTAACACAGACACACTGTGACACAGACACTCTGTGTGGCACAGACACGTTGTGACACAGACACACAGTGACACAGACACACTGTGACACAGACACAGTGTGACACAGACACACTGTGTGACACAGACACACTGTGCGACACAGACACACTGTGACACTGACACGCTGTGTGGCACAGACACACTGTGTGACACAGACACACTGTGTGACACAGACACACTGTGTGACACAGACACACTGTGTGACACAGACACACTGTGTGACACAGACACACTGTGTGACACAGACACACTGTGACATAGACACACTGTGACACAGACACACTGTGACACAGACACACTGTGTGACACAGACACAAAGTGTGTCACGGACACACTGTGTGACACAGACACACTGTGACACAGACACACTGTGACACAGACACACTGTGTGACACAGACACACTGAGTGACACAAACACTCTGTGACACAGACACACTGTGACACAGACACACTGTGACACAGACACACTGTGACACAGACACACTGTGTGACACAGACACACTGTGTGACATAGACATACTGTGTGACATAGACACACTGTGACACAGATACAGACACACTGTGACACAGACACACTGTGACACAGACACGCTGTGTGACACAGACACACTGTGTGACACAGACACACTGTGTGACACAGACACACTGTGTGACACAGACACACTGTGTGACACAGACACACTGTGTGACACAGACACACTGTGACATAGACACACTGTGACACAGACACACTGTGACACAGACACACTGTGTGACACAGACACAAAGTGTGTCACGGACACACTGTGTGACACAGACACACTGTGACACAGACACACTGTGACACAGACACACTGTGTGACACAGACACACTGAGTGACACAAACACTCTGTGACACAGACACACTGTGACACAGACACACTGTGACACAGACACACTGTGACACAGACACACTGTGTGACACAGACACACTGTGTGACACAGACACACTGAGTGACACAAACACTCTGTGACACAGACACACTGTGACACAGACACACTGTGACACAGACACACTGTGACACAGACACACTGTGTGACACAAACACACTGTGTGACACAGACACACTTTGACACAGACATACTGTGTGCCACAGACACACTATGTGACACAGACACACTGTGACACAGGCACAATGTGACACAGACAATCTGTGTGACACAGACACGCTGTGACACAGACACACTGTGACACAGACACTCTGTGTGGCACAGACACGCTGTGTGACACAGACACACTGTGACACAGACAGACTGTGACACAGACACACTGTGACACAGACACACTGTGACACAGACACACTGTGACACAGACACTCTGTGTGGCACAGACACACTGTGACACAGACACACTGTGACACAGACACACTGTGACACAGACATACTGTGTGACACAGACACACTGTGTGACACAGACACACTGTGACACAGACAGACTGTGACACAGACACACTGTGACACAGACACACTGTGAAACAGACACTCTGTGACACAGACACACTGTGTGACACAGACACTCTGTGTGACACAGACACACTGTGACACAGACACACTGTGACACAGACACACTGTGACAAAGACACACTGTGACACAGACACACTGTGTGACACAGACACACTGTGACACAGACACACTGTGAAACAGACACACTGTGACACAGACACACTGTGACACAGACACACTGTGACACAGACACACTGTGTGACACAGACACTCTGTGTGACACAGACACACTGTAACACAGACACTCTGTGTGGCACAGACACACTGTGACACAGACACACTGTGTGACACAGACACACCGTGACACAGACACACTGTGACACAGACACACTGTGACACAGACACTCTGTGTGGCACAGACACGCTGTGACACAGACACACTGTGACACAGACAAACTGTGTGACACAGACACACTGTGTGACACAGACACACTGTGTGACACAGACACACTGTGACACAGACACACTGTGACACAGACACACTGTGTGACACATACACACTGTGTGACACAAACACACTGTGTGACACAAACACACTGTGTGACACAGACACACTGTGACACAGACACGCTGTGACACAGACACACTGTGACACAGACACTCTGTGTGGCACAGACACACTGTGTGACACAGACACACTGTGTGACCCAGACACACTGTGTGACACAGACACACTGTGACACAGACACAATATGTGACACAGACACACTGTGTGACACAGACACACTGTGTGACACAGACACACTGTGACACAGACACACTGTGTGACACAGACACACTGTGTGACACAGACACACTGTGTGACACAGACACACTGTGTGACACAGACACACTGTGTGACATAGACACACTGTGTGACATAGACACACTGTGTGACACAGACACACTGTGTGACACAGACACACTGTGTGACACAGACACACTGTGTGACATAGACACACTGTGTGACACAGACACACTGTGCGACACAGACACACTGTGTGACACAGACACACTGTGACACAGACACACTGTGTGACACAGACACACTGTGACATAGACACACTGTGACACAGACACACTGTGACACAGACACAATGTGTGACACAGACACACTGTGACACAGACACACTGTGTGACACAGACCTACAGTGACACAGACACACTGTGACACAGAAACACTGTGACATAGACATACTGTGTGACACAGACACACTCTGTGACGCAGACACACTGTGACGCAGACACACTGTGACACAGACACACAGTGACACAGACACACTGTGTGACACAGACACACTGTGTGACACAGACACACTGTGACACAGACACACTGTATGACACAGACACACTGTATGACACAGACACACTGTGACACAGAAACACTGTGTGACACAGACATACTGTGTGACACAGACACACAGTGACACAGACACATTGTATGACACAGACACACTGTATGACACAGACACACTGTGTGACACAGACACACTGTGTGACACAGACACACTGTGTGACACAGACACACTGTGTGACACAGACACACTGTGACACAGACACACTGTGACACAGACACACTGTATGACACAGACACACTGTGTGACACAGACACACTGTGACACAGACACACTGTGACACAGACACACTGTGTGACACAGACACACTGTGACACAGACACACTGTGTGACACAGACATACTGTGTGACACAGACACACAGTGACACAGACACACTGTGACACAGACACACAGTGTGACACAGACACAATGTGACACAGACACACTGTGACACAGACACACTGTATGACACAGACACACTGTGTGACACAGACACACTGTGACACAGACACACTGTGACACAGACACACTGTGTGACACAGACACACTGTGTGACACAGACACACTGTGTGAAACAGACACACTGTGACACAGACACTCTGTGACACAGACACACTGTGTGACACGGACACACAGTGACACAGACACACTGTATGACAAAGACACACTGTGACACAGACACACTGTATGACACAGACACACTGTATGACACAGACACACTGTGACACAGACACACTGTGTGACACAGACATACTGTGTGACACAGACACACAGTGACACAGACACACTGTGACACAGACACACAGTGACACAGACACACTGTGACACAGACACACTGTGACATAGACACACTGTGTGACACAGATACACTGTGTGACACAGACACACTGTGACACAGACACACTGTGACACAGACACACTGTGTGACACAGACACACTGTGTGACACAGACACACTGAGTGACACAAACACTCTGTGACACAGACACACTGTGACACAGACACACTGTGACACAGACACACTGTGACACAGACACACTGTGTGACACAAACACACTGTGTGACACAGACACACTTTGACACAGACATACTGTGTGCCACAGACACACTATGTGACACAGACACACTGTGACACAGGCACAATGTGACACAGACAATCTGTGTGACACAGACACGCTGTGACACAGACACACTGTGACACAGACACTCTGTGTGGCACAGACACGCTGTGTGACACAGACACACTGTGACACAGACAGACTGTGACACAGACACACTGTGACACAGACACACTGTGACACAGACACACTGTGACACAGACACTCTGTGTGGCACAGACACACTGTGACACAGACACACTGTGACACAGACACACTGTGACACAGACATACTGTGTGACACAGACACACTGTGTGACACAGACACACTGTGACACAGACAGACTGTGACACAGACACACTGTGACACAGACACACTGTGAAACAGACACTCTGTGACACAGACACACTGTGTGACACAGACACTCTGTGTGACACAGACACACTGTGACACAGACACACTGTGACACAGACACACTGTGACAAAGACACACTGTGACACAGACACACTGTGTGACACAGACACACTGTGACACAGACACACTGTGAAACAGACACACTGTGACACAGACACACTGTGACACAGACACACTGTGACACAGACACACTGTGTGACACAGACACTCTGTGTGACACAGACACACTGTAACACAGACACTCTGTGTGGCACAGACACACTGTGACACAGACACACTGTGTGACACAGACACACCGTGACACAGACACACTGTGACACAGACACACTGTGACACAGACACTCTGTGTGGCACAGACACGCTGTGACACAGACACACTGTGACACAGACAAACTGTGTGACACAGACACACTGTGTGACACAGACACACTGTGTGACACAGACACACTGTGACACAGACACACTGTGACACAGACACACTGTGTGACACATACACACTGTGTGACACAAACACACTGTGTGACACAAACACACTGTGTGACACAGACACACTGTGACACAGACACGCTGTGACACAGACACACTGTGACACAGACACTCTGTGTGGCACAGACACACTGTGTGACACAGACACACTGTGTGACCCAGACACACTGTGTGACACAGACACACTGTGACACAGACACAATATGTGACACAGACACACTGTGTGACACAGACACACTGTGTGACACAGACACACTGTGACACAGACACACTGTGTGACACAGACACACTGTGTGACACAGACACACTGTGTGACACAGACACACTGTGTGACACAGACACACTGTGTGACATAGACACACTGTGTGACATAGACACACTGTGTGACACAGACACACTGTGTGACACAGACACACTGTGTGACACAGACACACTGTGTGACATAGACACACTGTGTGACACAGACACACTGTGCGACACAGACACACTGTGTGACACAGACACACTGTGACACAGACACACTGTGTGACACAGACACACTGTGACATAGACACACTGTGACACAGACACACTGTGACACAGACACAATGTGTGACACAGACACACTGTGACACAGACACACTGTGTGACACAGACCTACAGTGACACAGACACACTGTGACACAGAAACACTGTGACATAGACATACTGTGTGACACAGACACACTCTGTGACGCAGACACACTGTGACGCAGACACACTGTGACACAGACACACAGTGACACAGACACACTGTGTGACACAGACACACTGTGTGACACAGACACACTGTGACACAGACACACTGTATGACACAGACACACTGTATGACACAGACACACTGTGACACAGAAACACTGTGTGACACAGACATACTGTGTGACACAGACACACAGTGACACAGACACATTGTATGACACAGACACACTGTATGACACAGACACACTGTGTGACACAGACACACTGTGTGACACAGACACACTGTGTGACACAGACACACTGTGTGACACAGACACACTGTGACACAGACACACTGTGACACAGACACACTGTATGACACAGACACACTGTGTGACACAGACACACTGTGACACAGACACACTGTGACACAGACACACTGTGTGACACAGACACACTGTGACACAGACACACTGTGTGACACAGACATACTGTGTGACACAGACACACAGTGACACAGACACACTGTGACACAGACACACAGTGTGACACAGACACAATGTGACACAGACACACTGTGACACAGACACACTGTATGACACAGACACACTGTCTGACACAGACACACTGTGACACAGACACACTGTGACACAGACACACTGTGTGACACAGACACACTGTGTGACACAGACACACTGTGTGAAACAGACACACTGTGACACAGACACTCTGTGACACAGACACACTGTGTGACACGGACACACAGTGACACAGACACACTGTATGACAAAGACACACTGTGACACAGACACACTGTATGACACAGACACACTGTATGACACAGACACACTGTGACACAGACACACTGTGTGACACAGACATACTGTGTGACACAGACACACAGTGACACAGACACACTGTGACACAGACACACAGTGACACAGACACACTGTGACACAGACACACTGTGACATAGACACACTGTGTGACACAGATACACTGTGTGACACAGACACACTGTGACACAGACACACTGTGACACAGACACACTGTGACACAGACACACTGTGACACAGACACTGTGTGACACAGACACACTATGACACAGACACACTGTGTGACACAGACACACTGTGTGACACAGACACACTGTGACACAGACACACTGTGACACAGACACACTGTGACACAGACACACTGTGACACAGACACACTGTGTGACACAAACACTCTGTGTGACACAGACACACTGTAACACAGACACACTGTGTGACACAGACACAGTGTGTGACACAGACACACTGTGACACAGACACACTGTGTGACACAGACACACTATGACACAGACACACTTTGTGACACAGACACACTGTGTGACACAGACACACTGTGTGACACAGACACACTGTGTGACACAGACACACTGTGTGACACAGACACACTGTGACACAGACACACTGTGACACAGACACACTGTGACACAGACACACTATGACACAGACACACTGTGAAACAGACACACTGTGACACAGACACACTGTGACACGGACACACTGTGTGACACAGACACACTGTGACACAGACACACTTTGTGACACAGACACACTGTGTGACACAGACACACTGTGTGACACAGACACACTGTGTGACACAGACACACTGTGACACAGACACACTGTGACACAGACACACTGTGACACAGACACACTATGACACAGACACACTGTGAAACAGACACACTGTGACACAGACACACTGTGACACGGACACACTGTGTGACACAGACACACTGTGACACAGACATACTGTGTGACACAGACATACTGTGACACAGACACACTGTGTGACACAGACACAGTGTGTGACACAGACACAATGTGACACAGACACACTGTGACACAGACACACTGTGACACGGACACACTGTGTGACACAGACAAACTGTGACTCAGACACACTGTGTGACATAGACACACTGTGACACAGATACAGACACACTGTGACAAAGACACACTGTGACAGAGACACGCTGTGTGACACAGACACACTGTGACACAGACACACTGTGACACAGACACACTGTGACACAGACACACTATGTGACACACTATGTGACACAGACACAGACACTGTGACACAAACACACTGTGTGACACAGACACACTTTGACACAGACATACTGTGTGCCACAAACACACTGTGTGACACAGACACACTGTGTGACACAGACACTGTGTGACACAGACACACTGTGACACAGACACTCTGTGTGGCACAGACACGCTGTGTGACACAGACACACTGTGACACAGACAGACTGTGACACAGACACACTGTGACACAGACACACTGTGACACAGACACACTGTGACACAGACACTCTGTGTGGCACAGACACACTGTGACACAGACACACTGTGACACAGACATACTGTGTGACACAGACACACTGTGTGACACAGACACACTGTGACACAGACAGACTGTGACACAGACACACTGTGACACAGACACACTGTGAAACAGACACACTGTGACACAGACACACTGTGTGACACAGACACTCTGTGTGACACAGACACACTGTGACACAGACACACTGTGACACAGACACACTGTGACAAAGACACACTGTGACACAGACACACTGTGTGACACAGACACACTGTGACACAGACACACTGTGAAACAGACACACTGTGACACAGACACACTGTGACACAGACACACTGTGACACAGACACACTGTGTGACACAAACACTCTGTGTGACACAGACACACTGTAACACAGACACTCTGTGTGACACAGACACACTGTGTGACACAGACACACCGTGACACAGACACACTGTGACACAGACACACTGTGTGGCACAGACACACTGTGTGACACAGACACACTGTGTGACACAGACACACTGTGACACAGACACACTGTGACACAGACACTCTGTGTGGCACAGACACGCTGTGACACAGACACACTGTGACACAGACAAACTGTGTGACACAGACACACTGTGTGACACAGACACACTGTGTGACACAGACACACTGTGTGACACAGACATACTGTGACACAGACACACTGTGTGACACAGACACACTGTGTGACACAGACACACTGTGTGACACAAACACACTGTGTGACACAGACACACTGTGTGACACAAACACACTGTGACTCAGACACACTGTGTGACATAGACACACTGTGTGACACAGACACACTGTGTGACACAGACACACTGTGTGACCCAGACACACTGTGTGACACAGACACACTGTGACACAGACACAATATGTGACACAGACACACTGTATGACACAGACACACTGTGTGACACAGACACACTGTGACACAGACATACTGTGTGACACAGACATACTGTGACACAGACACACTGTGTGACACAGACACACTGTGTGACACAGACACACTGTGTGACACAGACACAATGTGACACAGACACACTGTGACACAGACACACTTTGACACGGACACACTGTGTGACACAGACACACTGTGACTCAGACACACTGTGTGACACAGACACACTGTGACACAGACACACTGTGTGACACAGACACACTGTGACATAGACACACTGTGACACAGCCACACTGTGACACAGACACAATGTGTGACACAGACACACTGTGACACAGACACACAGTGTGACACAGACACACTGTGACACAGACACACTGTGACACAGACACACTGTGACATAGACACACTGTGTGACACAGACACACTGTGTGACACAGACACACTGTGACACAGACACACTGTGT
Organism: Flabesymbios commensalis; assembly: GCA_964017125.1. Classification (NCBI taxonomy): domain Eukaryota; kingdom Metazoa; phylum Annelida; class Polychaeta; order Terebellida; family Flabelligeridae; genus Flabesymbios; species Flabesymbios commensalis. The sequence goes on from OZ024904.1 coordinate 8,572,421, forward strand.
GACACAGACACACATTGACACAGACACATTGTGACACAGACACACTGTGTGACACAGACACACTGTGTGACAGAGACACACTGTGACACAGACACACTGTGTGACACAGACACACTGTGACACAGACACACTGTATGACACAGACACACTGTGACACAGACACACTGTGTGACACAGACATACTGTGTGACACAGACACACTGTGTGACACAGACACACTGTGACACAGACACACTGTGACATAAACACACTGTGTGACACAGACACACTGTGACACAGACACACTGTGTGACACAGACATACTGTGTGACACAGACATACTGTGACACAGACACACTGTGTGACACTGACACACTGTGACACAGACACACTGTGGCACAGACACACTGTGACACGGACACACTGTGTGACACAGACACACTGTGTGACACAGACACACTGTGTGACACAGACACATTGTGTGACACAGACACACTGTGTGACACAGACACACTGTGACATAGACACACTGTGTGACATAGACACACTGTGACACAGACACACTGTGACACAGACACAATGTGTGACACAGACACACTGTGACACAGACACACTGTGTGACACAGACACACTGTGTGACACAGACACATTGTGTGACACAGACACACTGTGTGACACAGACACACTGTGTGACACAGACACACTGTGTGACACAGACACACTGTGTGACACAGACACATTGTGTGACACAGACACACTGTGTGACACAGACACACTGTGACATAGACACACTGTGACACAGACACACTGTGACACAGACACACTGTGTGACACAGACACATTGTGTGACACAGACACACTGTGTGACACAGACACACTGTGTGACACAGACACACTGTGTGACACAGACACACTGTGTGACACAGACACACTGTGTGACACAGACACATTGTGTGACACAGACACACTGTGTGACACAGACACACTGTGACATAGACACACTGTGACACAGACACACTGTGACACAGACACACTGTGTGACACAGACACATTGTGTGACACAGACACACTGTGTGACACAGACACACTGTGTGACACAGACACACTGTGTGACACAGACACACAGTGTGACACAGACACACTGTGACACAGACACGCTGTGACACAGACACACTGTGACACAGACACACTTTGTGACACAGACACACTGTGACACAGACACACTGTGTGACACATGCATACTGTGACACAGACACACTATGACACAGACACACTGTGTGACACAGACACACTGTGACACAGACACACTGTGACACAGACACACTGTGACACAGACACACTGTGTGACACAGGCACATTGTGTGGCACAGACACACTGTGACACAGACACACTGTGTGACACAGACACACTGTGACACAGACACACTGTGTGACAAAGACACACTGTGTGACACAGACACACTGTGTGACACAGACACACTGTGTGACACAGACACACTGTGACACAGACACACTGTGACACAGACACACTGTGACACAGACACACTTTGTGACACAGACACACTGTGACACAGACACACAGTGTGACACAGACACACTGTGTGACACAGACACACTGTGACACAGACACACAGTGTGACACAGACACACTGTGACACAGACACACTTTGTGACACAGACACACTGTGACACAGCCACACTGTGATACAGACACACTGTGTGACACAGATACACTGTGTGACACAGACACACTGTGACACAGACACACAGTGTGACACAGACACACTGTGTGACACAGACACACTGTGACACAGACACACAGTGTGACACAGACACACTGTGACACAGACACACTTTGACACAGACACACTGTGACACAGACACACTGTGTGACACAGACACATTGTGTGGCACAGACACACTGTGACACAGACACACTGTGACACAGACACACTTTGACACAGACACACTGTGACACAGACACACTGTGTGACACAGACACACTGTGTGACACAGACACACAGTGTGACACAGACACACTGTGACACAGACACACTGTGACACAGACACACTGTGACACAGACACACTTTGTGACACAGACACACTGTGACACAGCCACACTGTGACACAGACACACTGTGACACAGACACACTGTGAAACAGACACACTATGACGCAGACACACTGTGTGACACAGACACACAGTGTGACACAGACACACTGTGTGACACAGACACACTGTGTGACACAGACACACTGTGTGACACAGACACACTGTGACACAGACACACTGTGACACAGACACACAGTGTGACACTGACACACTGTGACACAGACACACTTTGACACAGACACACTGTGACACAGACACACTGTGTGACACAGACACATTGTGTGGCACAGACACACTGTGACACAGACACACTGTGACACAGACACACTTTGACACAGACACACTGTGACACAGACACACTGTGTGACACAGACACACTGTGTGACACAGACACACAGTGTGACACAGACACACTGTGACACAGACACACTGTGACACAGACACACTGTGACACAGACACACTTTGTGACACAGACACACTGTGACACAGCCACACTGTGACACAGACACACTGTGACACAGACACACTGTGACACAGACACACTGTGACACAGACACACTGTGAAACAGACACACTATGACACAGACACACTGTGTGACACAGACACACTGTGACACAGACACACTATGACACAGACACACTGTGTGACACAGACACACTGTGTGACACAGACACACTGTGACACAGACACACTGTGACACAGCCACACTGTGACACAGACACACTGTGACACAGACACACTGTGACACAGACACACTTTGTGACACAGACACACTGTGACACAGCCACACTGTGACACAGACACACTGTGACACAGACACACTGTGACACAGACACACTGTGACACAGACACACTGTGAAACAGACACACTGTGACACAGACACACTGTGACACAGACACACTGTGACACAGACACACTGTGACACAGACACACTGTGAAACAGACACACTATGACACAGACACACTGTGTGACACAGACACACTGTGACACAGACACACTATGACACAGACACACACTGTGACACAGACACACTGTGTGACATAGAACTAACGACCTACAGTTTTGAAAGATACTCAGTCTGTTTATGCCACTATGTTTTTTTTCTGTTTCAGATGAGCGCACGCATTAGATTTAGGCTGCGCATTTCCAAAAAAACATGTGTTTTTTTCTGCCCAGCGCGCGCTTTAGATTGTTGCCGATTTCGGAAAAAAACAGTCAATTTTGGAGATAAAAAA